>CAVMKG010000686.1:112500-122331 GCA_963682025.1 Cordilura impudica
ATAATATAATATAATATAATATAATATAATATAATATAATATAATATAATATAATATAATATAATATAATATAATATAATATAATATAATATAATATAATATAATATAATATAATATAATATAATATAATATAATATAATATAATATAATATAATATAATATAATATAATATAATATAATATAATATAATATAATATAATATAATATAATATAATATAATATAATATAATATAATATAATATAATATAATATAATATAATATAATATAATATAATATAATATAATATAATATAATATAATATAATATAATATAATATAATATAATATAATATAATATAATATAATATAATATAATATAATATAATATAATATAATATAATATAATATAATATAATATAATATAATATAATATAATATAATATAATATAATATAATATAATATAATATAATATAATATAATATAATATAATATAATATAATATAATATAATATAATATAATATAATATAATATAATATAATATAATATAATATAATATAATATAATATAATATAATATAATATAATATAATATAATATAATATAATATAATATAATATAATATAATATAATATAATATAATATAATATAATATAATATAATATAATATAATATAATATAATATAATATAATATAATATAATATAATATAATATAACATAATATAATATAATATAATATAATATAATATAATATAATATAATATAATATAATATAATATAATATAATATAATATAATATAATATAATATAATATAATATAATATAATATAATATAATATAATATAATATAATATAATATAATATAATATAATATAATATAATATAATATAATATAATATAATATAATATAATATAATATAATATAATATAATATAATATAATATAATATAATATAATATAATATAATATAATATAATATAATATAATATAATATAATATAATATAATATAATATAATATAATATAATATAATATAATATAATATAATATAATATAATATAATATAATATAATATAATATAATATAATATAATATAATATAATATAATATAATATAATATAATATAATATAATATAATATAATATAATATAATATAATATAATATAATATAATATAATATAATATAATATAATATAATATAATATAATATAATATAATATAATATAATATAATATAATATAATATAATATAATATAATATAATATAATATAATATAATATAATATAATATAATATAATATAATATAATATAATATAATATAATATAATATAATATAATATAATATAATATAATATAATATAATATAATATAATATAATATAATATAATATAATATAATATAATATAATATAATATAATATAATATAATATAATATAATATAATATAATATAATATAATATAATATAATATAATATAATATAATATAATATAATATAATATAATATAATATAATATAATATAATATAATATAATATAATATAATATAATATAATATAATATAATATAATATAATATAATATAATATAATATAATATAATATAATATAATATAATATAATATAATATAATATAATATAATATAATATAATATAATATAATATAATATAATATAATATAATATAATATAATATAATATAATATAATATAATATAATATAATATAATATAATATAATATAATATAATATAATATAATATAATATAATATAATATAATATAATATAATATAATATAATATAATATAATATAATATAATATAATATAATATAATATAATATAATATAATATAATATAATATAATATAATATAATATAATATAATATAATATAATATAATATAATATAATATAATATAATATAATATAATATAATATAATATAATATAATATAATATAATATAATATAATATAATATAATATAATATAATATAATATAATATAATATAATATAATATAATATAATATAATATAATATAATATAATATAATATAATATAATATAATATAATATAATATAATATAATATAATATAATATAATATAATATAATATAATATAATATAATATAATATAATATAATATAATATAATATAATATAATATAATATAATATAATATAATATAATATAATATAATATAATATAATATAATATAATATAATATAATATAATATAATATAATATAATATAATATAATATAATATAATATAATATAATATAATATAATATAATATAATATAATATAATATAATATAATATAATATAATATAATATAATATAATATAATATAATATAATATAATATAATATAATATAATATAATATAATATAATATAATATAATATAATATAATATAATATAATATAATATAATATAATATAATATAATATAATATAATATAATATAATATAATATAATATAATATAATATAATATAATATAATATAATATAATATAATATAATATAATATAATATAATATAATATAATATAATATAATATAATATAATATAATATAATATAATATAATATAATATAATATAATATAATATAATATAATATAATATAATATAATATAATATAATATAATATAATATAATATAATATAATATAATATAATATAATATAATATAATATAATATAATATAATATAATATAATATAATATAATATAATATAATATAATATAATATAATATAATATAATATAATATAATATAATATAATATAATATAATATAATATAATATAATATAATATAATATAATATAATATAATATAATATAATATAATATAATATAATATAATATAATATAATATAATATAATATAATATAATATAATATAATATAATATAATATAATATAATATAATATAATATAATATAATATAATATAATATAATATAATATAATATAATATAATATAATATAATATAATATAATATAATATAATATAATATAATATAATATAATATAATATAATATAATATAATATAATATAATATAATATAATATAATATAATATAATATAATAAATAAGAAATTAAATATTTGAGCTCGAGGTCTGATTTTGACAAAAGTTATTTATTAAATCCAATATTTCGATATTCTTTGAATATCATCTTCAGGGATTGTCTACAAATTTAAATTATTAGAACAATAAAATGTATAAGTATTTATAACATCACTAAATATTAAAAGATATAAAACAACATATATAAAAACAACAATTTTTTTTTTTTTTTTTTTTTTTTTTTTTTTACACAATCTGTTTACATTAACATACAAACTTACTTTAAATCATAAACAACAAACTTAAATCTATTGTTCCACCTTCGTCGTCATATAATATTGCACTGAATTTAAAAATATAATTATTGCACTCTCATCTTTGTTTTGTTCACCAAATGTCTATAACATTGAGCGCATTTCTCAGTGTCTGCTTTAAAATTCATTCTCTTATTAGATGGTATGTTTATAATATTAAGCATCTCTAATATGTAACGGCGTTTATAATTCTGCTCACTTTGAAGCACTCTTACATTGTCAAAGTCTGGAGTGTGTTTTTCTTTAACACAGTGGGTTGTCAATGCTGTTTTTGGTGTAAAATTGTTGAGTTTGAATTTTTGATCAGATTTGTGTCCTGACAGTCTTGTTTTTAACTTGTTTTTTGTTGTTCCAATATAAACCTTCTCACATTTATCATCTTTGTTACCTGTACAGGGGATCTTGTAAATAACATTTGATTTATCCATATTCTCTATTTTATCACAAGATCCCCTGTACAGGTAACAAAGATGATAAATGTGAGAAGGTTTATATTGGAACAACAAAAAACAAGTTAAAAACAAGACTGTCAGGACACAAATCTGATCAAAAATTCAAACTCAACAATTTTACACCAAAAACAGCATTGACAACCCACTGTGTTAAAGAAAAACACACTCCAGACTTTGACAATGTAAGAGTGCTTCAAAGTGAGCAGAATTATAAACGCCGTTACATATTAGAGATGCTTAATATTATAAACATACCATCTAATAAGAGAATGAATTTTAAAGCAGACACTGAGAAATGCGCTCAATGTTATAGACATTTGGTGAACAAAACAAAGATGAGAGTGCAATAATTATATTTTTAAATTCAGTGCAATATTATATGACGACGAAGGTGGAACAATAGATTTAAGTTTGTTGTTTATGATTTAAAGTAAGTTTGTATGTTAATGTAAACAGATTGTGTAAAAAAAAAAAAAAAAAAAAAAAAAAAAAAAAAAAAAAAAAATTGTTGTTTTTATATATGTTGTTTTATATCTTTTAATATTTAGTGATGTTATAAATACTTATACATTTTATTGTTCTAATAATTTAAATTTGTAGACAATCCCTGAAGATGATATTCAAAGAATATCGAAATATTGGATTTAATAAATAACTTTTGTCAAAATCAGACCTCGAGCTCAAATATTTAATTTCTTATTTACAATTGGAAAGGTCGAATAAAAACATCTTTATATAATATAATATAATATAATATAATATAATATAATATAATATAATATAATATAATATAATATAATATAATATAATATAATATAATATAATATAATATAATCTATATATATAAAATTGAATGTGTGTTTGTTTATTTGTTTGTTTGTGTGTACCTTATAGGAGACCAAACCTCTGGACCGATCTTGCTGAAATTTTCACAGCATTTAACTGGGACTCTGGCATGATTAATAGGGTACTTTTTTTTGACCACGCCCACTTTTACGCCCACTTTTTTAAAATTATGTAATTGCTCCCATATAGTTTTTAACAGATTTACTTCAAATTGTATACACATTATACTCCAGGCGAGGTAGAAATAAACATTTCTTACGCCACGCCCCCTTTCACGCCCCTTTTCACGCCAAATTTTGTTTGAAAATTTTAAACTTATTTTTCTCTGTACAAATTTGTTCCTTCCAACGGATTTTTTTATTTGGTAGTATATTGCTCTTAATACTGTTAACGTCGCCATATAACTATGAACCACGCCCATTTCACCGCCCCCTTTTTTTTACATATACCACTAACAATGTTTGCTATACAAAATAATTTTTTTGTAATATGTATTTATCTAAAGTTTTATACACTTTTTATCTACAGGTAAGGTAGCCATACATTTTTTTATTACCAAGTCCCCCTTTTTCGCCCCATTTTACCTTAAATCATAATTATTCTGCTTTCAATCTATCTATATATATAAAAATTAATGTGTGTTTGTTTGTGCTTTATAGGAGGCCAAACCAAAGAACCGATCTTCCTGAAATTTTCAGAGCGTGTTACTGTGACTCTGGAAGGAATAATATGCTATATAAATTTTTGATTGGACAAAGGGGCGGTGCCACGCCCATATAACCCAAAATTTGAAAAAGTCATATCACGGGAATTTTTTTACCTACAGCTGTCATATTTGGTACATATGGTATTAGCATGAATAGAAATACATACAAGAAGAAAAGTGGGCGGGACCACGCCCCTTTTTAGAAAAATAAAAAATCGTAATATCTTCTAAACTACTGGAAGGATCGTCATGAAATTTTCACAAAAGGATATTTTTGCGAAATAATAAGACCTTAGCTATATAAAGTTGTTAGTGGGCAAAGGAGCGTGGCGTATATATAAAAACGTTGATGCATTTGATTGTAACGAATGATCTCCGGAACCATAAGAGCTGTCGAGGTAGGATTTCCAGCATAGGTTCGGTTCGAGCTCTTCTGTGGTTTTTTTTTAGTTTTAACCCTCTAGCTGGCGTTGGGGTCAAGTTAAAAACAAAAATTTTTACTTTCAGCGCGATTTGACTGCAATTCAGAATGATCGTATGTTTCGTCATAAGAAATTTTTGTATGTATAAATGGACCCGATAGGTGGCGCTGGGTAAAGTTATTTCGAATATTCTTATTTATGGTGTGATTTTAATGAAACTAAGAATGTACATATATGTATGTTACAAACATTTTTTTATTGGACCCGGTAGATGGCGCTGTCGTTCGAAAAATAATGAGTTGTCAAATTTATATAAATTTTAATAAATAAACTCACAAACGTTTTTATATATAAATATTCTAACGAAAAAGAAGGAAAAAGCCGCTACATTATTGCATGGTGGCCGCACAGCTCATTCAGCACTCAAATCACCGTTAAACGTACAAAAAAATGAGAATGCCGTCTGTAATATCAAAAAACATTCCGGTATATCAAAAGTTCTGCAAAAATGCAGTATTTTTATTTGGGATGAATGTACCATGGCTCACAAACATTGTGATTTGATTTGATAAAAGATTTGAAAGGCAATGAAAGATTTTTTGGTGAAGCTCTCATTTTATTATCTGGAGATCTTCGTAACACATTTTATATAGGTATATACAGATTCTAACTAAAATAAAAATTCATTGAGGGCAAAACAACGTTTGCCGGGTTCAGCTAGTATAATATAATATAATATAATATAATATAATATAATATAATATAATATAATATAATATAATATAATATAATATAATATAATATAATATAATATAATATAATAATATAATATAATATAATATAATATAATATAATATAATATAATATAATATAATATAATATAATATAATATAATATAATATAATATAATATAATATAATATAATATAATATAATATAATATAATATAATATAATATAATATAATATAATATAATATAATATAATATAATATAATATAATATAATATAATATAATATAATATAATATAATATAATATAATATAATATAATATAATATAATATAATATAATATAATATAATATAATATAATATAATATAATATAATATAATATAATATAATATAATATATATAATATAATATAATATAATATAATATAATATAATATAATATAATATAATATAATATAATATAATATAATATAATATAATATAATATAATATAATATAATATAATATAATATAATATAATATAATATAATATAATATAATATAATATATATAATATAATATAATATAATATAATATAATATAATATAATATAATATATATAATATAATATAATATAATATAATATAATATAATATAATATAATATAATATAATATAATATAATATAATATAATATAATATAATATAATATAATATAAATAATATAATATATATAATATAATATAATATAATATAATATAATATAATATAATATAATATAATATAATATAATATAATATAATATAATATAATATAATATAATATAATATAATATAATATAATATAATATAATATAATATAATATAATATAATATAATATAATATAATATAATATAATATAATATAATAAATATAATATAATATAATATAATATAATATAATATAATATAATATAATATAATATAATATAATATAATATAATATAATATAATATAATATAATATAATATAATATAATATAATATAATATAATATAATATAATATAATATAATATAATATAATATAATATAATATAATATAATATAATATAATATAATATAATATAATATAATATAATATAATATAATATAATATAATATAATATAATATAATATAATATAATATAATATAATAATATAATATAATATAATATAATATAATATATATAATATAATATAATATAATATAATATAATATAATATAATATAATATAATATAATATAATATAATATAATATAATATAATATAATATAATATAATATAATATAATATAATATAATATAATATAATATAATATAATATAATATAATATAATATAATATAATATAATATAATATAATATAATATAATATAATATAATATAATATAATATAATATAATATAATATAATAATATAATATAATATAATATAATATAATATAATATAATATAATATAATATAATATAATATAATATAATATAATATAATATAATATAATATAATATAATATAATATAATATATATAATATAATATAATATAATATAATATAATATAATATAATATAATATAATATAATATAATATAATATAATATAATATAATATAATATAATATAATATAATATAATATAATATAATATAATATAATATAATATAATATAATATAATATAATATAATATAATATAATATAATATAATATAATATAATATAATATAATATAATATAATATAATATAATATAATATAATATAATATAATATAATATAATATAATATAATATAATATAATATAATATAATATAATATAATATAATATAATATAATATAATATAATATAATATAATATAATATAATATAATATAATATAATATAATATAATATAATATAATATAATATAATATAATATAATATAATATAATATAATATAATATAATTAATATAATATAATATAATATAATATAATATAATATAATATAATATAATATAATATTATATAATATAATATAATATAATATAATATAATATAATATAATATAATATAATATAATATAATATAATATAATATAATATAATATAATATAATATAATATAATATAATATAATATAATATAATATAATATAATATAATATAATATAATATAATATAATATAATATAATATAATATAATATAATATAATATAATATAATATAATATAATATAATATAATATAATATAATATAATATAATATAATATAATATAATATAATATAATATAATATATATAATATAATATAATATAATATAATATAATATAATATAATATAATATAATATAATATAATATAATATAATATAATATAATATAATATAATATAATATAATATAATATAATATAATATAATATAATATAATATAATATAATATAATATAATATAATATAATATAATATAATATAATATAATATAATATAATATAATATAATATAATATAATATAATATAATATAATATAATATAATATAATATAATATAATATAATATAATATAATATATATATAATATAATATAATATAATATAATAAAATATAATATAATATAATATAATATATATAATATAATATAATATAATATAATATAATATAATATAATATAATATAATATAATATAATATAATATAATATAATATAATATAATTAAATAATTTCTTCCAGCTCGAGGTCTGTTTTTATTAATTTTATTTTTATTAATTTATTTTTCAATATTTCGCCAACCTCCGGTTGGCGTCTTCAGGATCTTAAATTATAAGAATAATAAAACATAGTTACACCACTGTTCAACAGAGACAATAACAAACATAAAAATATATATAAAATATAAAAATTAAACTCACAAAAAAGGCGCGTAACAATAATTAAACATACATGACGTGTCAACGAGTTAACATCTAATATTGCACTAATTGATCTTATTTTATTTTTCTAATTATATGTCTATAGCTATGTGCACAATTTTCTGTGTCCGTTTTATAATTTATTCTCTTTCCCTTTGGTATGTTAATTATGTGTAGCATTTCCAATGTAAAGCGTCTCTTATAATTCTCTTCAGTATGTAAAATCTCAACATTTTCAAAGTCTGGTGTATGTCCTCTCTCCGCACAGTGGGCCGCAAGTGCTGTTTTTTGTGTCGTAAAATTTTTCCTATTTCTCAGGTCTGATTTATGTCCTGCTAATCTAGTTTTTAATTTATTCTTAGTTGTTCCAACATATACCTGATTGCATATGTTGTTTTTGTCACCTTCGCATTTTATTTATAAATTAGATTTGATTTATCAAGTTTGTTTATTTTGCTCTTCGT
>CAVMKG010000687.1:0-185317 GCA_963682025.1 Cordilura impudica
TTAATTTTTTAATTGTTAATTTTTATTTTTTTATTTTTAATTTTTAATTTTTAATTTTTAATTTTTAATTTTTAATTTTTAATTTTTAATTTTTAATTTTTAATTTTTAATTTTTAATTTTTTAATTTTTAATTTTTAATTTTTAATTTTTAATTTTTAATTTTTAGTTTTTAATTTTTAATTTTTAATTTTTAATTTTTAATTTTTAATTTTTAATTTTTAATTTTAATTTTTAATATTTAATTTTTAATTTTTAGCTTTTAATTTTTATTTTTTAATTTTTAACTTTTTAATTTTTAATTTTTAATTTTTAATTTTTAATTTTTAATTTTTAATTTTTAATTTTTAATTTTTAATTTTTAATTATTAATTTTTAATTTTTAATTTTTAATTTTTAATTTTTAGTTTTTAACTTTTAATTTATAATTTTTAATTTTTAATTTTTAATTTTTAATTTTTAATTTTTAATTTTTAATTTTTAATTTTTATTTTTAATTATTAATTTTTAATTTTAATTTAATTTTTAATTTTCAATTTTTAATTTTTAATTTTTAGTTTTTAATTTTTAATATTTAATTTTTAATTTTTAATTTTTAATTTTTAATTATTAATTATTAATTTTTAATTTTTAATTTTTAATTTTTAATTTTTAATTTTTAATTTGTAATTTGTAATTTTTAATTTTTAATTTTTAATTTTTCATTTTTCATTTTTAATTTTTAATTTTTAATTTTTAATTTTTATTTTTTAATTTTTAATTTTTAATTTTTAATTTTTAATTGTTAATTTTTAATTTTTAATTTTTAATTATTAATTTTTAATTTTTAATTTTCAATTTTTAATTTTTAATTTTTAATTTTTAATTTTTAATTTTTAATTTTTAATTTTTAATTTTTAAATTTTAACTTTTAATTTTTAATTTTTAATTTTAAATTTTTAATTTTTAATTTTTATTTTTTAATTTTTAATTTTTAATTTTTAATTTTTATTTTTTAATTTTAAATTTTAAATTTTTAATTTTTAAATTTTTAATTTTTAATTTTTAATTTTTAATTTTTAATTTTTAATATTTAATTTTTAATTTTTAATTTTTTATTTTTAATTTTTAATTTTTAATTTTAATTTTTAATTTATAATTTTTAATTTTTAATTTTTAATTTATAATTTATAATTTATAATTTTTAATTTTTAATTTTTAATTTTTAGTTTTTAATTTTTAATTTTTAATTTTTAATTTTTAATTTTTAATTTTTAATTTTTAATTTTTAATTTTTAATTTTTAATTTTTAATTTTTAATTTTTAATTTTTAATTTTTAAATTTTAACTTTTAATTTTTAATTTTTAATATTTAATTTTTAATTTTAATTTTTAATTTTTAATTTTTAATTTTTAATTTTTAAATTTTTAATTTTTTAATTTTTAATTTTTATTTAATTTTTAATTTTAATTTTAATTTTAATTTTAATTTTTAATTTTTAATTTTAATTTTTAATTTTTAATTTTTAATTTTTAATTTTTAATTTTTTAATTTTAATTTTTAATTTTTAATATTTAATATTTAATTTTTAATTTTTAATTTTTAATTTTTAATTTTTAATTTTTAATTATTAATTATTAATTTTTAATTTTTAATTTTTAATTTTTAATTTTTAATTTTTTAATTTTTTTTTGAATTTTTAATTTGTAATTTTTAATTTTTAATTTTTAATTTTTAATTTTTAATTTTTGTTTTTTTTAATTTTTAATTTTTAATTTTTAATTTTTAATTTTTAATTTTTAATTTTTAATTTTTAATTTTTAATTTTTAATTTTTAATTTTTAATTTTTAATTTTTAATTTTTAATTTTTAATTTTTAATTTTTAATTTTTAATTTTTAATTTTTAATTTTTAATTTTTAATTTTTAATTATTAATTTTTAATTTTTAATTATTAATTATTAATTTTTAATTTTTCATTTTTAATTTTTAATTTTTAATTTTTAATTTTTAATTTTTAATTTTTAATTTTTAATTTTTAATTTTTCATTTTGAATGTTGCATTTTTAGTTTTTCATTTCTCACTTTTCACTTTTAATTTTGCAATTTCGTTTTTAATTTTTCAATTTCCAATTTTCATTTTCCATTTTTTTTTTCGTCTTCATCTTCCATTTTTCATTTTCCATTTTTTATTATACATTTTTCATTTTTCAATTTTAATTTTTCATTTTCCATTTTTCATTTTTCATTTTTCATTTTTCAATTTTAATTTTAATTTTTCGTTTTTCATTTTTCATTTTTCAATTTTCATCTTTCAGTTTTCATTTTTCATTTTTCATTTTCCATTTTCTATTTTCCATTTTTCATTTTTCAGTTTTCATTTTTAATTTTTCACTTTACATTTTTCATTTTCCATTTTTCATTTTCCTTTTTTAATTTTTCATTTTTGGTTTCAACAGACAGACAAACAGACGAACAGACGGACAGACGTACATACATCGCTATATCGATGTCGGAAATTAGTTTTTCGAGCGTTACAAACGGAATGACAAACCTATATATACCCTCTGCCACTGTGGTGTGGAGGGTATAAAAAATGTAGATAATGTGAACTGCTAATCGCCATACAAATGGCATCCAAATTGTTATATAAATCTCGATTTAATTTGGCTAGTATGTGTTTATTGCAACCATTAATTAGCACCAAAAAAAGCTTCTGGGACCATTTTTAGTCATAGCCCCCATAAAAAGCTGATTCCCGATCTTCACTAAAATCCACGTAAAAACAAAAGTATTTACAGATTTTTCTCAAATTTTGTTTGTATATGTTTTTGCGGAAAACAAATCAGTATTGGTCAAATATGGTCGGAATCGGTCAATTTCTCGATATGATCTTTTTTATATCGGCAGGAAACAAATTTATAACAATGACACACAAATTTGGTTTATGCTTATTTTAGATATGAAATTAATTGAACCAAGACCCTTTCTTTAAACTAATGGTATAGGATATCATATAGTCGGTTAAGATGTTTTAAAATAAATTTGACCGCAGACAAAGATCTAAAACGAGACAACTTGGTCATTTCGAAGATAGTGGTGAAAAATACCAATATGTGGTCAGGATATAATGAGTTATTGCCGATGTTTGTAACTACCAAAAATATTTGACTTAGTCCACGTTTTATTTAACGATTGACTCAGAATTACTCCATGAGTGGATTCAGCGATGGTCGTCCATCTACCTTTGTGTCCATGTAAATTATTAATTATACAATTATAAATATATTTTGAATAAATTTGGTATATGAGCTTTTGTCGGTTATAGGACGAACGCTACTGAAATTTGTGAAAATCGGTGCATGCTCACACCTAGCCCCCATACAAATAACACCTATCAGACCAATTAAAATTAATGTAAGATCTAGATTTCCATTTATATATATCAAAAAATAAACACTGTAAGACCATCTTTAGCCACTTAAATCTAAATCTAAAAAAATCTAGATATGTTTCGTAAATGTTTTCGCATGAAATAAGTGACTTTATTAAATATAGATCGACCTGATCCGATATGAACTTTTTCATATCTGGAGGGCACAAATTAATAACAAACTCTCCAAGCCTACTATAATTTTTAAACTTTTTTTAAATGAATTATTAAACATTATCAAACATTCCGTGCCAATTATATGTGACTGATAATATGTAAATATAAAGCAGTTAGAAGTTATTGTCGATGTATATCAGTGCTGCTCATTTCATAGGACAATTGTCCCTGCTCAAATCACATGTATTCTCACGCTCTTGCATTTAGTCGTCACTGAAACAGCGACGAAGGAAGACGTGTTCATATGTATGCTGATTTTTTTTTAATGCACCGAAAAAATTAATAGTAATATACGAAAAATATTTTATGACTATAAATGTATTTGGTAATTTGTTATAAAACATGTAAGGAAAATAATTTAAATGAAAAAGAAAAGCTGTTTGATTAAAAAAAACAAATTTTTGTTGAACAAATAAAAATTGTAAACATTTTTTTTCAGATATAAAATTTATTTGTTCTAAACAACGTAAGAACGCGAAAGAATAAATATTGAAAAATTTATATTACAAGATCTATAAAAGTCTTTAATAGAATTATTAAAAAAACATAAATTCGTTTTTATTATAAAAGTTGAAATGATTTTAAAAATTTGGATCTGATCGTTCATTCATTCATTCATTGAATGTATTTTTTCCTTCCAATTTTTTTTAACAGGATAACATATTGAAGATATTATTTTAATTTGTAAATACAATGAAATCATTGATATTGGTTGAAAAAATCGACAACTTTTTGTTTTTTATAGAATGAAAAAAGCCAGCCTAATGTATATGTATATGTTTTTATTTTTTTCCTGTCAATAATTGAATTTTTGTTTAATTTTTATTTCTTTAAAACAGTTTTACACACAACATTAACAGTTTCATATTTTCAATAAAAAATAAATTCATACAGAGACTAACACTGCTGTTAACCCATTGAACATTTCTTAAGGCCAGTTTACACTATCACACTTTGTAATACGACCTGTCAAAAAGTCGAGTATGATGAAAAAGTCGTATCATGTGAAAAGCTTATGTTATGAAATTGACAGTCTGTATGATTTTATTTTCGAAGTCCGATGGTTTTTTCATTTCTAGAAACATTTCTAAAAACTTGTAATTTTCATCGGGCCAGAATTGTTTTTTTTTTTTTTTGTATTATTAAAAAGTAAGGGTAAACTAAAAAAGGAATAGCAAAGAAAGTGGAAATAAAATATAAATTTCAAATTAAAGTTGTTTGTTATTCTGACGGTGATGGTGTAAATGGCCTAAGAATGCAGAAATAGTGTCGGTACGACTTTATGACAGTCCGATGAATTTCATCGGATTTTTATTTCGAAAAATCATACCACTGAGTGGTATCGTGTAAATGGGCTTTTACATTGCAATTGTCATTTTCTCACCAACACAATTACGTTTTTATTTTTGAACACCACTGATCTATATCGACCAAAATGGTCATAGAAAATATGCATAAACCAAATTTGAGTTACATTGTTACGAATGTATTGCCTACAGATATAAAAAATTTTATGTTTCCGACGCTATTTTTATATGGGGCTTAGGACGAAAAATAGACCGATCATGAACATACTTAGAATGGCCACTTATATTTCTCAAAAAAACATTAAAAATATGTTATAAAATTTATGCAGGTAGGGTTCATTTTGAGATTAACGATTATTGAGTGTAAACAACACTAACCAAATTTAGAATTGGTGAAAAAATATTGGATTATTTGGATTTTAGGGTAGTTTTGGAAGTATTCACTGGGGTTGTTCGTAAAAGCCTATGTACAAAACTTCTTCGAAATATATTCATATTTGCGATTTATAGTATAATTACAAGATTTACAGGGACAGTATGCTTACATGGGAATCGATCGGCATATTAAAAGATGGTCTCAATCAAGTATTTTTGGTTGTTAGAAACTGTTCGAATTAAATCTTTGCGGTCTAGTGTAGAGACTGATTTCTAAACCCTCTTATTAATTTTATTTTAAATGATGTAGATAGTTTTTTACACAGTTACACTCAGTTTATTAGCGCATCATTGTAAATTAATATAAAGTGATACTATAAATCTTCAATTAAAAGTTATATCGTTAGCCAAACATGCAAATATGCTAAGTCCAGTTTTACACATTTTTCAGGAGGAAGAAAAAACTTTCTAACTTTTTCTGTTTTAAATATTTTTTTAGTCTGTAAACGCAGGAATGTTTTATTTATTACGCCGTTTAGATGCCAATAATCTCCCGATTAAATAAAAATACAAGAGTGAAGTTATTTGATGTTTTTGGATTTAGCATATTTGCATTTCATGATTTTTATTTTTTTTGTGGACTTACCACATTTTCTTATAAAGTGGTGTTATTGTTATTTTAAAGAAACAAAATTTGTTATTAATAGTTATTATGTTTTTTTATTTTTATTAATTATAAAGAAAACAAAAGAAATAAAAAAAAATCAAAAAGTTGTAAATTAAAAAATTAAATGTAATGAAATTAATGTAATAGTTTTCAAAATAACACAAAAATAACAGTCTTTTCATTGCTGTTAACAAATGGGGTATTGTTTATAAAAATTTATGCTGCGTACAAGGTGAACATAATGTGCTACTCATGCGGTAATTCATCATAATATTTATGGTGGTCCTTGGGTAGACTTGCTTTTAAATATTGCATGTCTTCGCATTTTTTGGCAGTTATTTTTCTTCTTTCTGCGTATAGTCCAAGGAAGTTTGAAAAATGCATAGCTTTTACACTTTTGTTTATTTTTTGGGGTAAAGTACTCCAGTCATCCGGAAATCAGAGTTTAAAAAATACTTCGCCATTTGGAGTATATTTCATACCACGAATATCCGTCACCTTCGCATCACCTTTTCCATGACCAGGTCGAATACTTTTAAGAAATCGAATATTTTTAAAAGTTTTAAAAAACGTATGATCCAAATACATGACATCATAGGGTTCAGGTTTCTTACGAGCTGATCTGCATTTGCCAATGTATTCAGCAGGGACGTCAATGTTTCTGTTTTTTAAAGCACGTTCTATTATTGAGTGAACACTGTCTGCTTCCATTTGGGTATGACCGACTTCAAGTATTTTTTTCTCAATAATAATGCCATGTTTTACAGCACAATTAAGCAAGGCATTACTCATTACACAGTTACGGTTTTGATAGGTACAACCGTCAGTGTAAAAAATTTTTTTTGCTGGATTGTCATTGGCAGGGAGAATTTTATTTTCAATAAAGAAAGTCCAAATACTTGCAAATTCTTCCGCGCCTAATCCACCTTCAACCTCGTTCCATAAAAAACAGAATGCTTTTTTGTTATTTAGGTTGTAAAAAACCAAATTATGAACCTGTAATTTGGTTCGATAATATAAGCTGCTGACCTGAGATTTTGGAGCCATTAGCACAGCCTGAAGATCTACAGTGTAAACATGTGTTTCTTCTTCTTGATCTTTATTTTTTTCCTTTCTGGCATCTTCTTTCTTCTGTTGGTGAATATTATATTCCTCTTGCGAGAAGTTTCCAACAGAAAATCGAGTGCACATTTCGCACTGGTCTTTTTTAGGAGCAAACAAAGCTAAGTTCTTAGATTCAAATATCTCCGAGAAAATAGTTTTGGAAAGGGGTGTAATATTTTTTCCATAACAAAAATTATTCACATAAAAGGTATAAAGCTGCTCTTTGGAACCCCATTCTGCCAGAAGGTATTTTTTTTGAAGTGACTGCACGACAGTAGTGAGATTCAGTGGCTGGCAGGGAACCAAAAAACGAATTCACGCATTGTCTCTGTTCGGATGAGAATCTTTTTCTAGGACCAGTTTTCTTTGTACTTGCTTTTGGAGCTGCGGTCTTTTTCAACCAATCAATAACTGTTTGTCAACCGATGTTCAAAGTATTCAAGACAAATATTTTGCACACTCGAAAACTTGTGTTTTTTTACTTTTAGAAAATACTGTAAAGTTTGACCTCTTTTTGATTTGTTCTGCGTATTTCTATTTCGAGCTCTTGATACTCCAACTAATTTTTAATTTTTAATTTTTAATTTTTAATTTTTAATTTTTAATTTTTAATTTTTAATTTTTAATTTTTAGTTTTTAATTTTTAATTTTTAATTTTTAATTTTTAATTTTTAATTTTTAATTTTTAATTTTTAATTTTTAATATTTAATTTTTAATTTTTAGCTTTTAATTTTTATTTTTTAATTTTTAACTTTTAATTTTTAATTTTTAATTTTTAATTTTTAATTTTTAATTTTTAATTTTTAATTTTTAATTTTTAATTTTTAATTATTAATTTTTAATTTTTAATTTTTAATTTTTAATTTTTAGTTTTTAACTTTTAATTTATAATTTTTAATTTTTAATTTTTAATTTTTAATTTTTAATTTTTAATTTTTAATTTTTAATTTTTATTTTTAATTATTAATTTTTAATTTTTAATTTTTAATTTTCAATTTTTAATTTTTAATTTTTAGTTTTTAATTTTTAATATTTAATTTTTAATTTTTAATTTTTAATTTTTAATTATTAATTATTAATTTTTAATTTTTAATTTTTAATTTTTAATTTTTAATTTTTAATTTGTAATTTGTAATTTTTAATTTTTAATTTTTAATTTTTCATTTTTCATTTTTAATTTTTAATTTTTAATTTTTAATTTTTAATTTTTATTTTTTAATTTTTAATTTTTAATTTTTAATTTTTAATTGTTAATTTTTAATTTTTAATTTTTAATTATTAATTTTTAATTTTTAATTTTCAATTTTTAATTTTTAATTTTTAATTTTTAATTTTTAATTTTTAATTTTTAATTTTTAATTTTTAAATTTTAACTTTTAATTTTTAATTTTTAATTTTAAATTTTTAATTTTTAATTTTTATTTTTTAATTTTTAATTTTTAATTTTTAATTTTTATTTTTTAATTTTAAATTTTAAATTTTTAATTTTTAAATTTTTAATTTTTAATTTTTAATTTTTAATTTTTAATTTTTAATATTTAATTTTTAATTTTTAATTTTTTATTTTTAATTTTTAATTTTTAATTTTAATTTTTAATTTATAATTTTTAATTTTTAATTTTTAATTTATAATTTATAATTTATAATTTTTAATTTTTAATTTTTAATTTTTAGTTTTTAATTTTTAATTTTTAATTTTTAATTTTTAATTTTTAATTTTTAATTTTTAATTTTTAATTTTTAATTTTTAATTTTTAATTTTTAATTTTTAAATTTTAACTTTTAATTTTTAATTTTTAATATTTAATTTTTAATTTTAATTTTTAATTTTTAATTTTTAATTTTTAATTTTTAAATTTTAATTTTTAATTTTTAATTTTTTATTTAATTTTTAATTTTAATTTTAATTTTAATTTTAATTTTAATTTTTAATTTTTAATTTTAATTTTTAATTTTTAATTTTTAATTTTTAATTTTTAATTTTTAATTTTAATTTTTAATTTTTAATATTTAATATTTAATTTTTAATTTTTAATTTTTAATTTTTAATTTTTAATTTTTAATTTTTAATTATTAATTATTAATTTTTAATTTTTAATTTTTAATTTTTAATTTTTAATTTTTAATTTGTAATTTTTAATTTGTAATTTTTAATTTTTAATTTTTAATTTTTAATTTTTAATTTTTGTTTTTTAATTTTTAATTTTTAATTTTTAATTTTTAATTTTTAATTTTTAATTTTTAATTTTTAATTTTTAATTTTTAATTTTTAATTTTTAATTTTTAATTTTTAATTTTTAATTTTTAATTTTTAATTTTTAATTTTTAATTTTTAATTTTTAATTTTTAATTTTTAATTTTTAATTTTTAATTATTAATTTTTAATTTTTAATTATTAATTATTAATTTTTAATTTTTCATTTTTAATTTTTAATTTTTAATTTTTAATTTTTAATTTTTAATTTTTAATTTTTAATTTTTAATTTTTAATTTTTCATTTTGAATGTTGCATTTTTAGTTTTTCATTTCTCACTTTTCACTTTTAATTTTGCAATTTCGTTTTTAATTTTTCAATTTCCAATTTTCATTTTCCATTTTTTTTTTCGTCTTCATCTTCCATTTTTCATTTTCCATTTTTTATTATACATTTTTCATTTTTCAATTTTAATTTTTCATTTTCCATTTTTCATTTTTCATTTTTCAATTTTAATTTTAATTTTTCGTTTTTCATTTTTCATTTTTCAATTTTCATCTTTCAGTTTTCATTTTTCATTTTTCATTTTCCATTTTCTATTTTCCATTTTTCATTTTTCAGTTTTCATTTTTAATTTTTCACTTTACATTTTTCATTTTCCATTTTTCATTTTCCTTTTTTAATTTTTCATTTTTGGTTTCAACAGACAGACAAACAGACGAACAGACGGACAGACGTACATACATCGCTATATCGATGTCGGAAATTAGTTTTTCGAGCGTTACAAACGGAATGACAAACCTATATATACCCTCTGCCACTGTGGTGTGGAGGGTATAAAAAATGTAGATAATGTGAACTGCTAATCGCCATACAAATGGCATCCAAATTGTTATATAAATCTCGATTTAATTTGGCTAGTATGTGTTTATTGCAACCATTAATTAGCACCAAAAAAAGCTTCTGGGACCATTTTTAGTCATAGCCCCCATAAAAAGCTGATTCCCGATCTTCACTAAAATCCACGTAAAAACAAAAGTATTTACAGATTTTTCTCAAATTTTGTTTGTATATGTTTTTGCGGAAAACAAATCAGTATTGGTCAAATATGGTCGGAATCGGTCAATTTCTCGATATGATCTTTTTTATATCGGCAGGAAACAAATTTATAACAATGACACACAAATTTGGTTTATGCTTATTTTAGATATGAAATTAATTGAACCAAGACCCTTTCTTTAAACTAATGGTATAGGATATCATATAGTCGGTTAAGATGTTTTAAAATAAATTTGACCGCAGACAAAGATCTAAAACGAGACAACTTGGTCATTTCGAAGATAGTGGTGAAAAATACCAATATGTGGTCAGGATATAATGAGTTATTGCCGATGTTTGTAACTACCAAAAATATTTGACTTAGTCCACGTTTTATTTAACGATTGACTCAGAATTACTCCATGAGTGGATTCAGCGATGGTCGTCCATCTACCTTTGTGTCCATGTAAATTATTAATTATACAATTATAAATATATTTTGAATAAATTTGGTATATGAGCTTTTGTCGGTTATAGGACGAACGCTACTGAAATTTGTGAAAATCGGTGCATGCTCACACCTAGCCCCCATACAAATAACACCTATCAGACCAATTAAAATTAATGTAAGATCTAGATTTCCATTTATATATATCAAAAAATAAACACTGTAAGACCATCTTTAGCCACTTAAATCTAAATCTAAAAAAATCTAGATATGTTTCGTAAATGTTTTCGCATGAAATAAGTGACTTTATTAAATATAGATCGACCTGATCCGATATGAACTTTTTCATATCTGGAGGGCACAAATTAATAACAAACTCTCCAAGCCTACTATAATTTTTAAACTTTTTTTAAATGAATTATTAAACATTATCAAACATTCCGTGCCAATTATATGTGACTGATAATATGTAAATATAAAGCAGTTAGAAGTTATTGTCGATGTATATCAGTGCTGCTCATTTCATAGGACAATTGTCCCTGCTCAAATCACATGTATTCTCACGCTCTTGCATTTAGTCGTCACTGAAACAGCGACGAAGGAAGACGTGTTCATATGTATGCTGATTTTTTTTTAATGCACCGAAAAAATTAATAGTAATATACGAAAAATATTTTATGACTATAAATGTATTTGGTAATTTGTTATAAAACATGTAAGGAAAATAATTTAAATGAAAAAGAAAAGCTGTTTGATTAAAAAAAACAAATTTTTGTTGAACAAATAAAAATTGTAAACATTTTTTTTCAGATATAAAATTTATTTGTTCTAAACAACGTAAGAACGCGAAAGAATAAATATTGAAAAATTTATATTACAAGATCTATAAAAGTCTTTAATAGAATTATTAAAAAAACATAAATTCGTTTTTATTATAAAAGTTGAAATGATTTTAAAAATTTGGATCTGATCGTTCATTCATTCATTCATTGAATGTATTTTTTCCTTCCAATTTTTTTTAACAGGATAACATATTGAAGATATTATTTTAATTTGTAAATACAATGAAATCATTGATATTGGTTGAAAAAATCGACAACTTTTTGTTTTTTATAGAATGAAAAAAGCCAGCCTAATGTATATGTATATGTTTTTATTTTTTTCCTGTCAATAATTGAATTTTTGTTTAATTTTTATTTCTTTAAAACAGTTTTACACACAACATTAACAGTTTCATATTTTCAATAAAAAATAAATTCATACAGAGACTAACACTGCTGTTAACCCATTGAACATTTCTTAAGGCCAGTTTACACTATCACACTTTGTAATACGACCTGTCAAAAAGTCGAGTATGATGAAAAAGTCGTATCATGTGAAAAGCTTATGTTATGAAATTGACAGTCTGTATGATTTTATTTTCGAAGTCCGATGGTTTTTTCATTTCTAGAAACATTTCTAAAAACTTGTAATTTTCATCGGGCCAGAATTGTTTTTTTTTTTTTTTGTATTATTAAAAAGTAAGGGTAAACTAAAAAAGGAATAGCAAAGAAAGTGGAAATAAAATATAAATTTCAAATTAAAGTTGTTTGTTATTCTGACGGTGATGGTGTAAATGGCCTAAGAATGCAGAAATAGTGTCGGTACGACTTTATGACAGTCCGATGAATTTCATCGGATTTTTATTTCGAAAAATCATACCACTGAGTGGTATCGTGTAAATGGGCTTTTACATTGCAATTGTCATTTTCTCACCAACACAATTACGTTTTTATTTTTGAACACCACTGATCTATATCGACCAAAATGGTCATAGAAAATATGCATAAACCAAATTTGAGTTACATTGTTACGAATGTATTGCCTACAGATATAAAAAATTTTATGTTTCCGACGCTATTTTTATATGGGGCTTAGGACGAAAAATAGACCGATCATGAACATACTTAGAATGGCCACTTATATTTCTCAAAAAAACATTAAAAATATGTTATAAAATTTATGCAGGTAGGGTTCATTTTGAGATTAACGATTATTGAGTGTAAACAACACTAACCAAATTTAGAATTGGTGAAAAAATATTGGATTATTTGGATTTTAGGGTAGTTTTGGAAGTATTCACTGGGGTTGTTCGTAAAAGCCTATGTACAAAACTTCTTCGAAATATATTCATATTTGCGATTTATAGTATAATTACAAGATTTACAGGGACAGTATGCTTACATGGGAATCGATCGGCATATTAAAAGATGGTCTCAATCAAGTATTTTTGGTTGTTAGAAACTGTTCGAATTAAATCTTTGCGGTCTAGTGTAGAGACTGATTTCTAAACCCTCTTATTAATTTTATTTTAAATGATGTAGATAGTTTTTTACACAGTTACACTCAGTTTATTAGCGCATCATTGTAAATTAATATAAAGTGATACTATAAATCTTCAATTAAAAGTTATATCGTTAGCCAAACATGCAAATATGCTAAGTCCAGTTTTACACATTTTTCAGGAGGAAGAAAAAACTTTCTAACTTTTTCTGTTTTAAATATTTTTTTAGTCTGTAAACGCAGGAATGTTTTATTTATTACGCCGTTTAGATGCCAATAATCTCCCGATTAAATAAAAATACAAGAGTGAAGTTATTTGATGTTTTTGGATTTAGCATATTTGCATTTCATGATTTTTATTTTTTTTGTGGACTTACCACATTTTCTTATAAAGTGGTGTTATTGTTATTTTAAAGAAACAAAATTTGTTATTAATAGTTATTATGTTTTTTTATTTTTATTAATTATAAAGAAAACAAAAGAAATAAAAAAAAATCAAAAAGTTGTAAATTAAAAAATTAAATGTAATGAAATTAATGTAATAGTTTTCAAAATAACACAAAAATAACAGTCTTTTCATTGCTGTTAACAAATGGGGTATTGTTTATAAAAATTTATGCTGCGTACAAGGTGAACATAATGTGCTACTCATGCGGTAATTCATCATAATATTTATGGTGGTCCTTGGGTAGACTTGCTTTTAAATATTGCATGTCTTCGCATTTTTTGGCAGTTATTTTTCTTCTTTCTGCGTATAGTCCAAGGAAGTTTGAAAAATGCATAGCTTTTACACTTTTGTTTATTTTTTGGGGTAAAGTACTCCAGTCATCCGGAAATCAGAGTTTAAAAAATACTTCGCCATTTGGAGTATATTTCATACCACGAATATCCGTCACCTTCGCATCACCTTTTCCATGACCAGGTCGAATACTTTTAAGAAATCGAATATTTTTAAAAGTTTTAAAAAACGTATGATCCAAATACATGACATCATAGGGTTCAGGTTTCTTACGAGCTGATCTGCATTTGCCAATGTATTCAGCAGGGACGTCAATGTTTCTGTTTTTTAAAGCACGTTCTATTATTGAGTGAACACTGTCTGCTTCCATTTGGGTATGACCGACTTCAAGTATTTTTTTCTCAATAATAATGCCATGTTTTACAGCACAATTAAGCAAGGCATTACTCATTACACAGTTACGGTTTTGATAGGTACAACCGTCAGTGTAAAAAATTTTTTTTGCTGGATTGTCATTGGCAGGGAGAATTTTATTTTCAATAAAGAAAGTCCAAATACTTGCAAATTCTTCCGCGCCTAATCCACCTTCAACCTCGTTCCATAAAAAACAGAATGCTTTTTTGTTATTTAGGTTGTAAAAAACCAAATTATGAACCTGTAATTTGGTTCGATAATATAAGCTGCTGACCTGAGATTTTGGAGCCATTAGCACAGCCTGAAGATCTACAGTGTAAACATGTGTTTCTTCTTCTTGATCTTTATTTTTTTCCTTTCTGGCATCTTCTTTCTTCTGTTGGTGAATATTATATTCCTCTTGCGAGAAGTTTCCAACAGAAAATCGAGTGCACATTTCGCACTGGTCTTTTTTAGGAGCAAACAAAGCTAAGTTCTTAGATTCAAATATCTCCGAGAAAATAGTTTTGGAAAGGGGTGTAATATTTTTTCCATAACAAAAATTATTCACATAAAAGGTATAAAGCTGCTCTTTGGAACCCCATTCTGCCAGAAGGTATTTTTTTTGAAGTGACTGCACGACAGTAGTGAGATTCAGTGGCTGGCAGGGAACCAAAAAACGAATTCACGCATTGTCTCTGTTCGGATGAGAATCTTTTTCTAGGACCAGTTTTCTTTGTACTTGCTTTTGGAGCTGCGGTCTTTTTCAACCAATCAATAACTGTTTGTCAACCGATGTTCAAAGTATTCAAGACAAATATTTTGCACACTCGAAAACTTGTGTTTTTTTACTTTTAGAAAATACTGTAAAGTTTGACCTCTTTTTGATTTGTTCTGCGTATTTCTATTTCGAGCTCTTGATACTCCAACTGTTTGAATCATCCCAAGACATTTTCCAAAATCTTGTTAATATTTCTTTCCTGTCGTCGTCTGTTATCTGAGCACATTTCATAGTTATAGTCTTTTTACAGTGACATCTTTCTTTTAATGTACGCGGTTCCTTCTTTTTTTTGTAGTTCCAACCATTATTCACCTTTTGTTTTCCTAAGTAAGATTGCCCAGTTTCTCTGCGCTTTTTATTTTTGGCAGAACACCATGCAGAACCTTCAACACGGTCTCTCTTTTTGCGCCTTTTCGTTACAGACGGTGACATGCACGAACTTTCAGAGTCACTATTAAATCCGTATGGCACAAGTCCTATGACGCCGTCATCTGATTCATCGCCATACTCACACTGGTTCTTATCAGCAGAATTCATAATAACTTATAAAATAAATTAATATTTATGTAAAGTTATGAAGATAAAACGATGTCTGACTTTTGTTTACAGTTAAATTAATCACATGACTTTTGAATTGTTGTTTTCTATCTACGACTGCTCTTTCCTCGCGTTTTCTTTGAAGTTGCCACGCTTTTAATTTCTGTGTTACTTGTTAAATTTAAATTTAAATTTACTTGTTAAGTTTAAATTTTATTAATTATTTTTTTGATATCGTTGTAACAAATTATATTAATAGTTTTATTATTATTAGTATTAAATAATAACTGTATTTAGTATTAAATAAAATAAATTTTATTTTATTATAATTGTAATTTTCATTATTATTTTTGTCATAATTTGTCTGCACATAATTTGTTTTGGAATTCTGTGTGGACTTAACATATTTGCGTTTTGTGTGTTGGACATAGCATATTTGCATACCACTGCGAAACGAAGGGGAAAAACGACATAACGGTATTTTTTTTTCTCTACATGAAGTATTTTTGATTGTTCTATCATTCTGTATCAAAATCTCAATTTTTATAAAAATGGACTTAGCATATTTGCATGTTTGGCTGACGATATACTTAATGTTTTTTTTTTTTGATATATGGAAACTACCAAAAAAGTATTAACTTATTTATTACAAAACATAAAAATTTTAAGTGTAACATCTAATTGCATTCTGCAGTCCAGCAATTAAAACAACAGCAAAAAAAAGAGGAACAAATATCTGTTTACGGTTCCTTCATGTAAAGTTTACATTGTAAACTCATCTTCATTATTGCTGAATTGCCTGCTGCTCTGCTACTAAGTCGTTCGCTGCCCACACCTCTCGAATGCTGTGATATTTTTTTGTAACATTCATAAAGCCGCACAGCTTTTGCCGTTTTGCTGCTTATATCTCTTGACTGTTAGTTGTGTCTCTTGACTGCATTTATCTTCTTGCTGCTTCTTCTTACGAATACAAAATTAACAAACTTTTCTGAAGAAAGCAAGAACTAAAAAAGAAATATATATATTTATGTATATATTTATATATATACAAACACATTATTCGAAAAAAATTTTCATAGAAGGCAGTCGTGTTGTTTTCATTTAAAAAAAGTTGTTGAAAAAAATAAATTTAATTTATTAATTTTATCAATTAATTTTGATTCGTCTTTTTTTTGAGTGTGCAAATTTATTTAATTTGATTTTTTCGAAAAAAAAGATTGAATAAGAATTTAGTGGTTGTAAAGGACCGTTTTCAAGATGAACGGGGCCGTTCGCCCTGAAAAACCAAATAAAAGGAACAACCCAGTAAAAGTAGACGACTTCGTGCTGTTGCAAAGAGTTGAGACTACTTGAAGGTTACGGATATGCGTAGTGGCGATTAAATGATTAAGACTTCAAACATGAAATCGGCTCAGAAATTCCTTATGGCTAAATATAATGTGCATTTCAATTTTAACGGGAACAGTGTTAAAATTGAAATGCACAAAACTCTTAAATCAGTACAAGGCCGAATTTTTTGTAGAAAAATTATTGACATACCAGAAAACGATATCATAAAATCCTTAGAAGATGAATAAGTAATTGCCATTCCCAAATTGACTAAAAAGATCTTATATAAAGACCAGATATTTTGAAACTAGGTTGGGAATTTGATTTCTAACCCAATGAGATGCATTAACTGCCAGAAGTTGGGGCATGTGTGGATATGTTCCTCCCCATGAACAATGTATAAAAAAATTCTGCGTTAGCTGTAACAGTGATTCTCACACATCTTACGACTCCTTATGCCCTTCCTTTACGAAACACAAATCCGTCAACAAAATTAAATCTGTCAGATTACTCTGTGGTACTCTTCACAATCTACGCAAATTCTCTGGCTAAATCCTTAGAAAATTTACCGGGTATTGAATATGCTGGTATATATGCTGACAATATTTTTGATGCTACATCTGGTACACCTGTTACTGTTTCAGAGAACTTAAACATGTTTAATAATGGAATTCAGAATTGGGTGACTGCTCGAGGAGCCGTTATACCACAAAATCAGTTCAGAATTCTTGGATTTATTTTTTACAAAAATTTGTTGTGGAATGAGCATGTTAAAAGTTTAATTGTTAAATAACACAAGATAAACAATCTTCAAAAATTAATTTGTTCAAAGAAAAAAGCACCGCATATTGAAACGGCCATTGAAATATGTAGGTCTTTAGCTCATGGCTTGATCCAACACACTATAACCGTTTATAGTTGGACATCTAAGGTAAATGTTACAAAACTAGATGCAGATTTAAATGGCTGTTTCAGAACTGTTAAACGCCACACCTATTTGAATCCTTAAGGATTGAATCAAGATAACCTGATTTCATTTCTATTTTAAATAAAAGTCAATAAACTTAATATCTAGATCAATAACTGATCCTAAGGATGGTTTACATGAACTATTTCTGTTAACTATTAACTCTGAGATAACAAAAGACAACTATGCTTTGTGTAATATATTATCTTTCCTCCAGAAATTCGAAATTTCATTACCTTCTAAGCCTAATAATGATCTTAGTACTGCGCAAAATATTGTGTTTGATTTAAGCTTAGCTCATCATAAAAAATCTGACATAAGCCCAGAAGTTTTTAAGTCCTCTATAGAGATGGATCTTACCTGAATTGTTTAACGACATATGCTGTGGTACAAAATAAACTTCAGAACTCAAATTAGTTGGTTGTTAAACAAGGTGATCTACCTGTGTTTTCTGGCATTTTGGCTGAAGTAGCTGCAATCAATGCAGCAATGAAATATGCAATTGAAAAGGATCTAAAAACTATTATATGTTAAGATAGTCTCAGTTCTATCAAAGCGATTTTATTCAACAAAAATTACATTTATGACAGTATTTTAAAAATCCGAACATACACCATCAAATTACTGAATTACGGATACCTCTATTAATTGGTATTAAAGGCAATAAGGTTGCAGATAATGCGGCAAAAGGAGGTATTAAATTACCCTTGATAACTGAAGTTCTATTCCACTATTTTGCCTTGAGCAATAGCTTTAATTCCATGTACGAAAACAACCGACAATATATATGGAACATAATACAAACAACAAAAGACCTATATACCATCAAAGTTATACCAGATCTTAATGCGTATTACTTGCCCGTGTCAAAGTTGGGAAGGGACTATTTAACACTCAACATTACTGTAATCATTCTGATCCTTTAATGTGCAGTTGCTGTCACTTAGTTATGAGCGTTTTCCATGTTATTAAAGAATGTCCAATTTCCGGGATGGTTGATTCCGCTTGATAAAATCCTTGACTGCTCGGAGCCATACAAACTGACAAAAATCCTATCATAATTTAACAAACATGTCATTTCTGATATATAAACCAATATTTCATATTCTTAATACATATATACTTATTTTTTCCTTGCAAACTAAATCATCTACATATTGTATACTTTTTCTTTTAAATTTCAAATTTAATCATATTTTGCGCGCAATATGGTCCAGTTATCCTTAATGTATTTTATAAATTAATTTGTAAAATATATTACAATAAATAAATATACAAACACATGTGCTAGTGAATAAGCATATTACTATTTTTATTTCGGTGTGTGTTCAAAAAACAATTATTAATTAAATCAAAATAAGTAAAAGTCAAAAATTATTTTTCCTGTGTCAAGAGATGACATTTTTACATATACAATCGGGCTTGAAGAAATTCAAAGCTCTTTCGAGGGAGAATTTTACACAGGTCCTATTGTAAACACTATTGTGAATCATAGTTGCCAACTGTATTAAGCTGACTCGTATCAGGCAAGGAAAAATAAATATTTTACTGAAGAAACTTACGTCAATGCCAAGTCGTTAATGCTTACTTTATTAGAGAAGTTCCGCAGTAACCAATCTATTGATAACAGCATCATTAATCAAGCCATGAGTAATTCCTCACACTTTTGCTCTTTGCCGAAAATCACATTACGCAAGTTTTCAGGAAATTATCATGACTGGAAGCCATTTCATGACGTGTTTACTTGCATGATTCATTTAAGTAACGAATTATCAGCTGTTGAAAAACTCTACTATCTCAAAAGCAGTCCCAGTGGCGAAGCATAGCGATGTATTTCAAACTTTCCCGGCTCACCAGAGACTTTTGGAATCTTTTGTGCATTCAATATGAAAATACTCGTATGCTGCCATTTCTTTAACGAAAATCTTCTTCAGATTAATAAAACCTCTTAGCAGTCATCAAGGAGTCGCTTGGAGCCTTAGAAGCTTTTAGTTTACCAGTGTAACAGTGTACATGGTTGTGTGACGCTTGAGAAATCTATTGTAATTCAGCCAAAAGGACTGCAACATTTTCTGAATTAGAGATTTTTCTCAGTGGTCGTATCCAAGCTTTGGAGAGAGTGGAGTTTAGGAGTAAAAAAAAAATCATTATATTTCGAGCTGTGACAAGACTCTTCAACAAAAACATGCTGTTCTCTGCTACAACTGTCTTGGTCCTCATTGGGTTGCTCAATACAGGAGCACGAAGCGCTGCAGATATTTCGGTTTCAATCTGAAACATCTAGTTCTCAAAATTGGAGCACAAACAATTCGTCAGCAGTAGCTGTCAGCAATCATGCTTGCCACAGCCTTAGTACGCATAAAGTAAACTCATGGAGCTTCTTTTACTGCTCGGCGTTGCTTGATCAATGACCAGAGATTACGGCAATCAGTGAAGAATTAATGCAGCAACTTCATCTACAAAGACACAAAGGAAACTTAAACCTATTGTTATCGGTGTGTTTCAATCGGGCTTGACCAAAGATTTGGTACATATTAAGTTATGTCCACATTTTGAATCAGGCTTTCAATTTGCTTTAGATGCGTATGTCCTGCCAAAACCTAGTTATTTATTTATTTATTAGAACTGCTCCATACAAAGTCTTATTTTGCAGTATGAAACTGATTATATGGAAAATTATACAATCATTAATAAATGAATACTTATTACAAATCTTCATTATATAAGATATAAAAAACAATTTAGATTAACAATAAACTTAAATACTTAATAACTAATTACAAATTTTGTTTATATAAACTACAAAAAACAAAATAATATTGAAATATTTGAAATTTAATTTAATCAAATGTATTATAATATCAAATAATATGTAGTGTTTCAAAGAGTTATGCCAAAAACAGTTTAAAAATGTTGTCTTTAAATTTTCGTGCGTTACTTAAAAGTTGAGAGTATAGAATTCCAGAGAGATACTGCGAATATGTAGAAATGCCACTCCGATATTAAACTTTTATTCTTATATGACCTAATTCTTTTCCCCCTGCTTATATCTGAAATATAAAGTTTGCTGTTTTATTTAAAACAAGTAAGGAAAGTACGATACCCTATACCATGCGTTTAGAGACCCTATTCTTAGGCCCAACTAATTAGATGTAGAAAATAAGCATAAACCAAATTTGAGTGAAGTTGTTAATATTTTTCCTTTGAATATGACAAAGTTCATATGCTATATTTATATGGAGATTAGGTCGAAAAATGGACCGATCTTGACCATATTTGGTAAGGTTACTTATTTTTTGCAAAAACATATACAAACCAAATTTGAGAAAAACCTGTGCAATATTTTTGTTTTTGGATAGATTTAAGTGAAGAGCGGCAGCTTTATATGGGGGTTATGATTAATGGGTGTAATAAACACACACAAACCCAATTTGACCGAGGTCTATATGATAATTTGGATCATATTGACAATTTAAGTCGATTTCATATGTGTCATTTGTATGGAGACTATGTCTGAACATGCACCAATTTTCGCCAATTTCAATAGCGTTCATGCTATGGCTGATGGAAGCTCACATACCAAATTTCATCAAAACATATTGACATTTGCGACCTGTAGTTTGATTACAAAGTTTACATGGACACACAGGCGTACAGAGGGACGGACGGACGATGGGTCTAGGTCAAATATTTTTGGTAGTTAGAAACATTAGCACAGCAAGATTATCTAAAGAAATGCCATATAGCTGAGATGAAAACAAAGATACACTAGAACACCTATACACGTATCGGATTATGTTGTTAAATGCAACGATCAATTTCCTTTTATTTATTTTATCACATTTAGCAAAAAGCTCACAACCATACAGTAAAGCGGGCATAAGATAAATTTTGGCAACTAGGTTTCTTAATTTCATAGGTGTATAATGCTGTGTTTGCGAAATCGTTCTTGTCTTAGAACACTTTCTGAATTACCATCAGTGCTATTACCCTTGACAACACTGCGTATCATGAAGGTATTCAGGTTACTAGAAAACTTGATCTTATAATCGAAGCTGACTTATATGGTTATCTTTTGGAAGGGTCAAATCTCAAAGGTCGCAAAAATTATCCTTCTGCTCAGCTCACATCTCTCAGGTGGATATTATCTGGGAGCGTCCGCAATCAACAATATGCCCTTCTGGTGATATTTTCAGTGCCGTGTAGATACACCTTTGCAGCAATTTTGGTCGCAAGAAGAAGGCTCCACGAAAACTTCAATTTTATCTCTAGAAGAGCAGGAATGTGAAGCTCATTTTCAAGGCACCTATCGACGAGGTTTTTCAGGTAGAAACATTGTTAGATTACTCTTCAAAAGATCAATTTATGAGCTTGGAGATTCTCGCAAAATAGCAGAATGAATAATTCTAAAAATGCTTCAGAAATCCGAATCGAACCCTCACTTTTTTCAACTCTACTCAAACTTTCTCAAAGAGTATGAATCTTCGGACCATATGGTGCATGCATCTCGTGGTACAAATCCTGCTGCAGAATATTTTCTCCCACATCATGGGGTCCTTAGGGAGTCCAGTACTACTACCAAGTTTCGGGTTGTATTTAATGGGTCATGCAAGATAAGCAGCGGTCTATCACTAAACGAGTTCTTGCATACTGGACCTAAGCTTCAGCTCGAGATGTCGGATGTTGTCACAAGACGGCGTCAATATCGGCTTGTTTTCTCAGCCGATATTGAGAAAATGTTTCGACAGGTGATGGTCGATTCACGTGACTTGACATACTAATTCCATCATCTAGTCTGGTACTCCATCATCTCACTAAAGTCATTTGTGAAGGATCTAAATATTCGTTGGCAGTCGAGATTCTGCAAAAAAGCACTTATGCAGATGATACTTTTGGTGGTGCAGATTCTTTAGAAGAAGCTCAAGTCGCTGCAATTTAATAGGATAAGCTCTACATGGTGGGTGTTTTTTATTTACAAAAGTGGACCGTCAAGAATCCATTTCTCCAGATCGTTGCGAAATCAAAGACTTCTTCAACTCCAAGAAAATCCAACCATTGCAACTTTGGGTATTTGCTGGTAACCAGAGGAAGATTCCTTTGTTTTTTGATCACCATTTTCATCTACATCTTCTAGAAAACCTACAAAACGTTCAATCTCATCCTATATAGCCTCTCTTTTGACCCTCTTGGATGATTTTCTCCAGTTACCATTCAAGCCAAAATATTAATGCAGGACTTTTGGCTCTCAAAAGAAAACTGGGATGAAGTGGTTCGCGAATCGATGGTTACAATTTAACAGCGATTTAGAAAATATCAACAATATTTCAATAACGCGATGGATTGACATATAATCAACAAATATTGACATTGAAATCCATGGTTCTTCGCATGCCTCGGAGCATGCAATGCCGGCTGTCATATATCACATATATCATGACTTAATTGTACTCCTTACCGTGCATCTCATCAAGGTGAAAACAAAGCTGGCTCCAATAAAGCGGCAAACGATCGCACGACTTGAGCTCAGTATCGTAGAAATTGTAACCAAAAGAGGGGCTCCAAGCATTTGTTTACTGATTCATCAGTGGCTCTTCCATGAATCAAAGGGCATCCCTCTCCTTGGAAAGATTATGTTTCCAACCGAGTTTTGATGCTTCAGGATGTTCCAGGCAAGTGTAACCCGTAAGATTGTGCATCTAGAGGGCTTTTATTTCAGCAGCTAATGAATCATCCCTTATGGTGGCACGGGACAATATGGTAACTGGAGCACTCATCATCGTGGCCAGCTCCAGACATAAGACTGGGCAACATTAATCTGGAGGTAAGAGCTTCTCATAGAGTTATCAACATAGTGCGCCGTCATCAAGAAAAACCAATCTGGGAATTGGTCAATAAATTCTCAAAACAATCTTGTTTGCCAAATTTGACAGCTCCCAACCATCGACTTTTTTCTGAAGTTTTGGATAAAGCTAGCTCAAAATTTTTATTTTCAGTCTGAAATGAAGGCACAACATGGAGGTCAGCAGTTGGCAAATTCTCATCTTTTTAGGAAATTTACGCCATTTATGGATACATTTGGATTACTCCATGTTGGCGGGCTGCTACGTAATGGTTTTATTTAACCAAATGAAAAACAGCCCTTTAGTTTGCCATCTAAGGCAACAATCACTTTCTTATTGATTGTGGAAGCGCATAATAAGACCCTATATCTGTGACAATCTTAGTGGGCACTGGGTATCCGTTTAGCTATCAAAGCTTTCAATCGACGATGTGTCCGTTGTGCAAAAATCGATCAACTCCTACACAATCGAAAAACTTCTGCAAAACCACTTCTTAACTCGGATGTTCATTATGCAGGTCCCTTGCTTATTAACATCTGGCGTGGGGAGCAACGCAATACAAAGGCTATATTGCGCTGTTTGGGTGCCTTTCAACTTCAGCCGTACATCTTGAAGTCGCTTCAGATTATTGAGTTAGTGGATTCCTGGTACCTTTCCAAGATTATTGGCTCGTCGCACACAAATAATTTTGGCACCAATTTCATAGGCGCTGATGCAGAGCTAAAGCGCCTCTTCACTCAGTCTTCTAAATTGTCTTCAGAACTATTAGCTCTTTTGGGTAATGATGGCACTCAGTGGAAGTTCATTCCCACATTTTTGGGGAAAGTGGGAAGCCGGCGTCAAATTGGATCAAATTTATCTTTGCAGAATCACTGGTGACACCGCCTTAACATTTGAGGAGCTATCGACTCTTTTTGCACAAATAGAGGCATTCCTCGATCTACGTCCTCTATGCGCCCTTTCAGTAGACCTTTCAGATATCAACGCAGTTACCCATTTCTTAATTGGATCGACGCTGAATGCTGTGCCCGAGCTATAGTTCTTGATTTAAAAGTTTCAAGATTATCTCGTCTACAACTTATCGAACAAATGATGGGAAGCTTTTGGAAGCGTTGGTCCAATGTTTATTTCTCTAACCAAATGAAAGCATGAAGAGGCAACCTCCTACCAAATGGCCATTGGATCCCATTTTAGACGTTCATCCGGGTATTGATGGACTCATAAGAGTCGCAACTGTGCATACTTCATTATTCACTTTAGTTAAACTCTGTCCACTTCCAGTCGATGACAACAAAAATCGTAATGAAGCCTCACCTGGCATTTAAAATTTTGAATCATACAATTTTTGTAACTACTCATAGTATTAAATAATATTGTTAAATTTAGTTGAAATTTTGAATTACCTATTTACCTATCACCTATCATTCTATTCTGAATTCGTTATTAAATTTTTCGTCCATTCTTTGTGATCTAGTGTAATGTCTGACTCCTAAATCTTCACTGCCCTCATTACTTTTGTCTTAAATAATGTACATAGTTTTGACACAGTTAGTTATTTCTTGCTGTCGCCTCGCTCAGTTTATTAGCGCATCATTGTAAATTAAAATAAATCTTCAATTAAAAGTTAAATACATAATTAGTGTTTTTTATTTTGCTATATGGCATCGACCAAAAAAGTATAAACACAAACATCAGCACAAAATATTAAAAAACTACGAAAATTATGGACGAGTTAGACTTACTATGCGATATCTATACCATGAGTTTCGAGAAATGGTCTTAGATCCAACTTTGCAGATATCATAATTGGATATAGAAAATAAGAATAGACCAATTTTGCGTGGCATTGTATTACTTTGTGCCATGCAAATATGAAAAAGTTCATATCGGATTATATATTCCATGGGGATCAGGTATTTTGATAGTTTTAAGTGAATGTCGGGAAGCTGCTTTATACGTGAACTATGACTGAAAGTGGTCCTACTGGTTTTTTTTTACCATTTATTTATGTGTCTAATAGCCGATCGCATAGGGGTTATTTGTATGGACATGGACCAATTTTCATGAATTTCAACAGCGATCGTCCTATGGCCGAAAAAAGCTTATATACCAAATTTCATTAAAATATATTTACATTTGCAACCTGTAGTTTGATTACGACAATTATATGGCTATTCAGAGAGACAGCCAGACGGACGGACGGACGGACGGAAATAGCTAAATTCACTTAGAATGTGATTCAGAGATTCTTCGAAAGGGGTTGAAAAAGGAAAAGGTTTGCCTTGAGATATTTTAAATTTCATATGGGATATGTTTATTAAATGGGTAAGAATGGGTCGTATTATTTAAGGTCGTATTTATTGAGGTCACTTGTTTGTTTGAGATTTACAGTGTTTTGTGTTAAGAATGGTGGTTGATGGACGAAGAAGGCACATATTTGTATTACTCAGAGGTGACTATTTTATGGTGGCTAGTTTTGAACATGGACTGGTTTTCACCAATTTCAAACATTCTTTAGCTTATCAAAGTTTGATACAAGATTCCATCCAAATATCTTGCTACCTGGAGAGATGTAATTTGTGTAATAGGTTTGATTCTAAATCCGCTGGTAAATTAAGAGTTTCTTGGTTTAGTAATTCTGGTGATTTCAAAGATCTGTAAAAACATACATGGAGTTGTTTAGATTTATAGAATCCTCAGATATTGTGAAGGATGTTTTTTTTGGAAAAGGAACTACAAATGTGATAGATTTTCAGTAGAGAAATGTTTTTTTTTAAATGTAAGTAAGGAATATGTAAAATATCTTACAATTAGTTTTTTAAGCCATTCTTTTAACTACTTTTATATTTGGCAGTGTAAAATTTTGTTCGAAATTAAGTCCATGTATATATATATCCAACACATTATGTTGATAAAATTTGTAATAATTTTATAAAGATTCTTTCTTGTAGTAGCATCTTTATACAACTATCTTTTTTAATAGAAGCATATCTGCATTCAAAACTCTAAAATCATTTTTATCAACAGAATAAAATAATCCTTCACGCTAGAAGTTCCCAACTATTCACACAAATAAACATACACGCATACACACACATATAACATACACACACACTAACAAAAACGTACATGTTTTATCCTTTAGCCAAACTTACTCATAACTCGGATTTATTTCACTACCATCTTTACGTTTTACATACAGACGCATTTAAAAGTACTTCGATTTGAATTTGAATTTTAAGTTCTTTTAATTTGTGGCACAGTGAATGCTTTAAATAAATAGTTAGTATTTGTTAACATTATTATTATTGATGAGTTTCATATTTATTTTATTAAGAAGAATTATATTATATTTATTTGCAGTATTTAGCACTGTTTCTTCCTGTGAATTTTTTCATTCTTTTTGTTTTGACAGATGCAAATTTCAACGCATGCGTTTTAAGGACAATATCGAATTAAGGGATGCTGAACTCGAGATGACGTTTCAATAAATATAATAATGTCTTTTTAATTTGTAAGTATTTATGCTATGTTAATAGAGATGAAAAATAAAATAATAATATATATATATACAGTATAACCCGTTTAATTACCCCACGCTTAATTACCTTTCACACTTATTTGCCTCGAATTCTAAATTCCCTTTTTTGGCTCATTTTTCCTAACAAAACCCGACGGTTAATTAACTTTCGCTTAATTACCCAATTCGGGTAATTGCCTCAAATAATTTATCGAGAAATAAAATTTCCATTAAATTTTCTTGGTTTAATTACCCAAAGTACTTATTGGCTCACGATATGTTTTAACCAGATGCGCCTGAATAATTCTGTCATTTCTAGCAAAGGAGTTTGCTATAAAAATTGATTCAGATTTTGAACCGAACAGTGGTAGGTTGCGGAGGTGGCAGAGGAGAGAAAACATAATATTCACAAAGATACATGGAGAAATTAATGCAAATGATCGTGAATGTGCCCCAAATTTTTTGGAAGGTAGCAGTTTTTCCTCAATTCTTCAAATTATATTCTTGAAAATATATTTAATGCTGATGAAGTAGACTTTTTTTTATAAAGTTGTGCCAAGTGGAACATTAGCTCGTAACGTCTAACATTATTATTTTTGTGTAACTCTGTGGGAACATAACAAAAAGTGTTTGCAATTTACTTCTTTATGTGATACATATGAATTATTTTTATTTCATAAAAATGTTTAAGTTATCTTATTAACCCTGTTTTACATATGTTCGGATAATTGCCTTTTTGATGAATTTGAAAGTATTCGTCTAATTGCCTCTTATGTGGTAATTAAACGTGTTCGTTTAAATGCTTTCCCCGCATAATGTTTTAATAATAATAATCATTATCGAACTAGATTTCATTATGCAATTTTGATACTGTATACCAGTGGTGACCATACGAGTAAGGTCAGTCGCATAACAATTTAAAGTCGATCACACCCGAGTATGTCATTAAGTATGTAAAAACTAATTTTTCTCCCGTCTGATAACACGTAAATAATTCCTTCTTATTTCAAATTTTATATAAAGAAAAAAACCCTGAATAAAAAATTTCAGCTTGGCAAATATTTCTTATTTTAAAAAAGTTTTGCGAATTGAAAGCAGCATTTAATTTTATTTGAAAAATGATACATCGAATGTGTTTTTATATTAAGTACATATTAGGGTGGCCCTTAAAAAAAAGTGTTCAAACTCTCGGTCTCACCCACTAGAAATATACGAATAGCAAAAAAAAAACCCAGAAATACAAAGTTTTGGGTCAATCGAAAAAAAATTTAGAGGTGCCTCAACGCGACAGAAAATTTCAAGTGTGTTTATATGGGGAAAATATGATTTTTTTCAGATTTTACGAAAATTTCGTTCTATAGTTTAATTTTTTTGACAAGTGGTTATATGAATCGATTTCAATACGAAATTTTCTCTTTAAAAACTATGTAACTTCAAATTCGAATAAAAACTCGCCAAGAAATAGCAAATGCCCCAGACCACTTTTCTGCCAAAAAAACTAGGTCATGAAATATGATGGCATTTTTTTCAACTTTAAGAAATTAATTAAAGCCAACATTTTGTTTCAGTCTCTATACCTATAAGTACTCACATATAAACTATTGTTTTATTACCACGTTGTTAACCTATTGCGCATTGAGACCGAAAATGGGAAATTTTTTTGATAAAATTTTGAAAACTTCCTTTTCAAGTTTTAAGAAATTTTCTTAAACAAAATTTAAAAACATGGATATGACACCTTAAAGTTTTGTTAAGTACATATTACAGATTAACTGAATGAATTTTTAAGTAAATCCCTATGCCAGAATTTTATTGACAAAGATTTTATTTGCGGATTTCGAGAAAAACGGTATTTTTGTAAAATATTCTGTAAATGTACTCTTTCTAAATACTTGTAATGGTGCGGCGTTGATGGAAGATCCGCTTCCGTTTCCCTGAGCCTTTGCTGGTCGCACGTGCTGGCGTAGGGGCCTAGCTCGCCGGAGGGGTGGGGTCTTGCTCAGGCCCAGGGAAACCGCACTACAGATTTTCACGTGCGATTAAAAAAACTGTCAAAAAAGCGGATACTAAATGGGACGGATGGCCATACTTACCTTGGGATTGGGGACGAGGTGTTCTGCCCCTTTTGCCCTCCCTACCATGTTACCTCGACTCCATCTTACTTGGAGGTTAATTTTATCAACATTTATTTTATTTGTTTTTTTTTTTTTATTTATTTATAACTCTAGCAAAATTTTACTTTCAGGAAAATTTTTAATTTTAGGAAAATTTTTAGTAGTAGAAAAAATTTTAATTTTAGCCTTTTGAATTTAAGCACTATTTAATTTAAGCACAATTGGATTTTAGCACTATTTAATTTTAGCTTAATTTTAGCATTAGAAAAATTTTTGTTTAAACTTTATAATTAGACAATTTTACATTTAGAAAAATTCACATTTCGAAATATTTTATTTTAGTTTAATTTTACAATAAAAGAAAATTTTTATAATCGAAAATTTTATAGTTAGTAAAAATTTGATATTTTAACCAAATTTTATATATAGCAAAATTTTATTAATCTAGTAACATTCTTAAATTTAATAAGGAAAAGTTTAAACATAGAAAATATTTATATGTGTGTAAAAATTTTAATTTGGAAAATTATTTGTATTAAAAAAAAATTTTACCGCCTTATTGCTGGTGTTGAAGAGGTATCGATGAAGTTGCTGAATGAAACATGGCATAATGATTGTAATACATTGGATGATGTGCGGCAGCATGTGGAGAATCCATATCTCCCAGATATTGATGGTTAGGAGGTGTATGATAATTGGCAGTCCATTGTCATGGCTGACCCGCTGAATATGCCAAATTGGCGGCAATTTTTTTTTTATTATTTTGGAACACACGCAACGAAATAAATATTTTGTTTTATAATTCTTCAATTTAATTTTTCAAATCAAATTTATTTCATTAATTTTCTAATAAGTTTATTTTTAAAAAGTTTTTTGCATTAGATTATAATTAGATAATGTATATATATTTTTATTTGACAGAACATTTTTTTTTTTTAAATTCAAGCTTGTCTAACCGATTATAAAATTATTATAATTTTATCGTTGTTGTCATAATTTTATTTATTTCATGTAGACAAAAATCTCACAAGAAGTTTTTTTTAACTTAATTCTTTACTCACTATTGATTTAAACGGGTTTTAATGTTTTTATTATACTATAATTATTTTTTTTTTTTTTTTAATTATTAATAAAGTACTTATTGTTTTCGGTAAATCACAAACAAAAATTTTAAATTTCTTTTATTCAGAAAAAAATTATCACACAATTTCTGTTACGAAAGGAAAGAAATTTATAGTCATTAACAAAAAGCACAATGTTGAATATTATTATGTGTAGAAAACCGAAAAAAACCAAGCAGCTTCCGCAACTGTAACCGTACGCTTCCTTCAAAATCAAAACCTTCATTTCTTTTCTTAACAGTCTTTAAGTTCTTAAATAAAATTTGATTTTTAGTTTCTTTAAAAAGGTTCTTCCACACTTCTTTAGTTCTTAAACATTAATAATTTTTTCTAAACATTCTGTTCTTGTCTTAACATTATTGTCTTTTTTTTTTTAATTAACTTAAAATTTTTTGCTCAGAACGCTTTCTTTAGCACAAATAGCAATATTCATTAAAACAGAATTTTATTTATTCACATGTCCATAAATCTAATAATTTTTTTCTTAAAGTTTATTTAATTTTTATTTGTTTTTATTCCTTAAATTTTTCACTACTTTTAATTTCACTTAACTTTACTTTATTTTATTTGTTTTAATTTAACTTTTACACTAATTTTAAATTTCCTAAACTACATTTTTTTTTTAGAGGTTTTTCCTCAACATTTTTCTTCCAAAACAAAACTTCAACTCCTCGATTTAAATTTAACTTTCTTACATTCAACCTTCTCATCTGCATTCATTCATGTCCAGATAAAAACCTGTTTATTAAAAAAACAAAATCACCACCAATTCATTGAGAACATTCATATGCATTCATAATATTCTCTAGTATTTATAACACTCCCACTCATATATGACTATGAGAGCAAGTGAGATCAATACAAGAAAATACGTGGTTTGACCAGCATGATTGCATATGAATGTGTTCATGATTTCATACAACACAATGAAGAGAAAAAAAAACGCCATAAATCAGTTTGCCAAAAAAAATGCCATCAACATATTACCATATAAGGTGTTGTTTATATGTACATACTTGAACTTGAAAATAATTTCAAGATCAAGATTATTATTTTTGTTTTTCTTCTTCCTTATTCTGCTTGTAACAGAAATTCTTTTGCTACAGTGCAGAGCAAAAAAGGTCACCATCACAAAACAGATGGTTTTGATTTCCATGAAAGGAAAAATCAACTGAAAACGGTTCGATGGGTTTTAAGGTTTGCCATTTTTAAAACTTTGCCTTGAGTTTAGGTCTTCTGCATATAAAAAAAAAAGAAATCAAAACAGCAGTTTACGCTGTTGGGGTTTTTCAAAACATGGTTCGATATCCATCGTTCAACGGAAAAGATTCCAACACAGAGATTTTTGGTTATTTTTTTAAAAATTCAGTGTATTGGATTCTTATATCTAACAGAGACCTTAAACCAGCGATTTTTGTTCTTTTCAAAATTCGGTGATTTAAGTTCTCTCATTAAACAATGGACATGGACGCAGAGGTTTTGGGGGACCTTACTAAATTAAAACCGGTGTTTTGAACTCTCTTATCATAAACAAAAAGGCTTTAAACAGAGGTGTTGTTGGCAGAGGGCGTAATACATGACTATCTCTAACATGGTGTTAGGCTATGTTATGAGATAATGAATGAATGAAGACTAGCTTAATGTCAACAATTTCATAATGAATTAAATTTAAATTAATATCAAAAAAAAAGACTTTGGAAAATTAAATCGGATTCTAAAATTTAAATTAGATTCAAATCGAACCCACGCAAAAAAAATTAAATTTTCAAATAAGTTTCAAAGCAGACTTAAATTGTACAAAAATTATCAAAAAGTTTCAATATAAGTTCCATTAAATTTAATAAAGTTCTAGATTTTTCAAAAATCTAAATTGCAAAAAAAGATTTCAAAATTAAAATTCAGAAAAAATTAAAAAGTTCAAAATTAATTTTCAACAAAGTTTAAAAATTTCTATATAAAATTTTAATATAGTATCAATATAGTTTTCATATATAATTTCGTCAAAATTTCAAACCAGTTCAAATACAATTCTTAATGTCAAAAAAAAATTCTAAAAATTTCAATATAACTTTTCAAATAGAGTTAAAATTCAATAAATTGTTAGTAAATTTTTAATATATAATTTTCAGTATAAATTTAATATAATTCAAAATAGTATTTCAATATAAATTTTCAATATTTTAATTTTCAATATAGCTTTTCACTATAGTTTTCAAAATATAATTTTCACTATAAAAATTTTCAAAAGATTTCAAAAAAAAAAAATTTCAAACATAATTTTCCATATAAATTTCATAAAGATTTCCACAAAAAGATTTCAACATAGTATTCAATCTATGTTAATATAAATTTTCAAAATTAGTTCAAATATTTTTTTAATAAAAATTTTCCAAAATGTAAAACTTAGTTCAATTATAAGTTAATAAAAATAACGTTCAGAAAATTTCAAAATTTTCAATATACTTTTCAATATATTTTCAAAAAAAAATTTCAATAAATTGTTAACCCAATGTAGTTATCCCAAACCAAACCAATCATTTAAAAAAAATCCGTAAGTAAGTATGACCATCCATCAAAAAATAAAAATTTTAAATTTGAGACTTTAATATTTTTTCCGAGAGTTTGCTACTATTTCGGTACTATAAAAATTATTTCGGATAAGTAACCGGTTCATTTAGAACGAAATTCTTATATTCCGGAAATAACCTTTACTGACCAAAGCAAAGTAAAAAAAATCACAAAAATTAAATTAAATTGTTGAGGGGTGAACTAATGCTTCAAAGCAAATTTCGATTTCGGTTAAATGTAAATAGTGATTTACACATATTTAATTAAAATTCCAGAAATCGAAACAAGAATGAATTTTAGAACACATATAAAAAAATTATGAATTAGGAACAATTGGTGCTTTCCCGGTGCACAGATGTAAAAAAATTAAAATAATTATAGTTCCTATTTAGAAAAATTTAAATAATAAAAACAAAAAAATCCGGTATATTGTTTCGTCCCCACGTTGGGCGCCATTTCTGTAATGGTGCGGCGTTGATGGAAGATCCGCTTCCGTTTCCCTGAGCCTTTGCTGGTCGCACGTGCTGGCGTAGGGGCCTAGCTCGCCGGAGGGGTGGGGTCTTGCTCAGGCCTAGGGAAACCGCACTACAGATTTTCACGTGCGATTAAAAAAACTGTCAAAAAAGCGGATACTAAATGGGACGGATGGCCATACTTACCTTGGGATTGGAGACGAGGTGTTCTGCCCCTTTTGCCCTCCCTACCATGTTACCTCGACTCCATCTTACTTGGAGGTAACCCACTGCAATGAAAAGAATTGGCTTGGCTTTGGTTTTCTACATTGGGTTTAAAAACTATTTTATTTACCCTTCATTTTAATTAATTTTATCAACATTTATTTTTAGTAGTAGAAAAAATTTTAATTTTAGCCTTTTGAATTTAAGCACTATTTAATTTAAGCACAATTGGATTTTAGCACTATTTAATTTTAGCATTAGAAAAATTTTTGTTTAAACTTTATAATTAGAAAATTTTACATTTAGAAAAATTCACATTTCGAAATATTTTATTTTAGTTTAATTTTACAATAAAAGAAAATTTTTATAATCGAAAATTTTATAGTTAGTAAAAATTTGATAATTTAACCAAATTTTATATATAGCAAAATTTTATTAATCTAGTAACATTCTTAAATTTAATAAGGAAAAGTTTAAACATAGAAAATATTTATATGTGTGTAAAAATTTTAATTTGGAAAATTATTTGTATTAAAAAAAAATTTTACCGCCTTATTGCTGGTGTTGAAGAGGTACCGATGAAGTTGCTGAATGAAACATGGCATAATGATTGTAATACATTGGATGATGTGCGGCAGCATGTGGAGAATCCATATCTCCCAGATATTGATGGTTAGGAGGTGTATGATAATTGGCAGTCCATTGTCATGGCTGACCCGCTGAATATGCCAAATTGGCGGCAATTTTTTTTTTATTATTTTGGAACACACGCAACGAAATAAATATTTTGTTTTATAATTCTTCAATTTAATTTTTCAAATCAAATTTATTTCATTAATTTTCTAATAAGTTTATTTTTAAAAAGTTTTTTGCATTAGATTATAATTAGATAATGTATATATGATTGAGTTTGAAATTGTTCAGGCTCAAGATCAAATGTTTTTACTTTAAATAAAGTAAAAGCATTAGCACATTTGTTTCAAAAATTGATCTATGTATATTCTGCATGACAGGTTATACAGCTGTTTCGGGAAGAGTCACCAACCCTCATCAGTAACCAAAAGCAGTAGATAGTTTGTTTGGTAAAAAGTTAAATTCATATATATTTGCTGAAAACAACCAAATGAGAATTCAAGCAAAAGTTATACTATTTAAGCCTCTTCCAATATAACAAACTAAAAATAGAACAACTTTGAAACAAATATGATTGTATACGAGTACACATTGCATACTACAATATACATGTTTGTTTTTGTCTTGAAAAAACAAGAAAAACAATTTGTTTTTGCTAAACTTACATTTAGCGTTAACGGCGTGCCCTCCGTATTTTTAATTTTATTATTTTTTATAAAAATAAAAAATCTTATTTTCGATCTTTATCAATTTAATGATTGAGTTTGAAATTGTTCAGGCTCAAGATCAAATGTTTTTACTTTAAATAAAGTAAAAGCATTAGCACATTTGTTTCAAAAATTGATCTATGTATATTCTGCATGACAGGTTATACAGCTGTTTCGGGAAGAGTCACCAACCCTCATCAGTAACCAAAAGCAGTAGATAGTTTGTTTGGTAAAAAGTTAAATTCATATATATTTGCTGAAAACAACCAAATGAGAATTCAAGCAAAAGTTATACTATTTAAGCCTCTTCCAATATAACAAACTAAAAATAGAACAACTTTGAAACAAATATGATTGTATACGAGTACACATTGCATACTACAATATACATGTTTGTTTTTGTCTTGAAAAAACAAGAAAAACAATTTGTTTTTGCTAAACTTACATTTAGCGTTAACGGCGTGCCCTCCGTATTTTTAATTTTATTATTTTTTATAAAAATAAAAAATCTTATTTTCGATCTTTATCAATTTAATGATTGAGTTTGAAATTGTTCAGGCTCAAGATCAAATGTTAAAGATCGAAAATAAAGATCGAAAATAAGATTTTTTATTTTTATAAAAAATAATAAAATTAAAAATACGGAGGGCACGCCGTTAACGCTAAATGTAAGTTTAGCAAAAACAAATTGTTTTTCTTGTTTTTTCAAGACAAAAACAAACATGTATATTGTAGTATGCAATGTGTACTCGTATACAATCATATTTGTTTCAAAGTTGTTCTATTTTTAGTTTGTTATATTGGAAGAGGCTTAAATAGTATAACTTTTGCTTGAATTCTCATTTGGTTGTTTTCAGCAAATATATATGAATTTAACTTTTTACCAAACAAACTATCTACTGCTTTTGGTTACTGATGAGGGTTGGTGACTCTTCCCGAAACAGCTGTATAACCTGTCATGCAGAATATACATAGATCAATTTTTGAAACAAATGTGCTAATGCTTTTACTTTATTTAAAGTAAAAACATTTGATCTTGAGCCTGAACAATTTCAAACTCAATCATTAAATTGATAAAGATCGAAAATAAGATTTTTTATTTTTATAAAAAATAATAAAATTAAAAATACGGAGGGCACGCCGTTAACGCTAAATGTAAGTTTAGCAAAAACAAATTGTTTTTCTTGTTTTTTCAAGACAAAAACAAACATGTATATTGTAGTATGCAATGTGTACTCGTATACAATCATATTTGTTTCAAAGTTGTTCTATTTTTAGTTTGTTATATTGGAAGAGGCTTAAATAGTATAACTTTTGCTTGAATTCTCATTTGGTTGTTTTCAGCAAATATATATGAATTTAACTTTTTACCAAACAAACTATCTACTGCTTTTGGTTACTGATGAGGGTTGGTGACTCTTCCCGAAACAGCTGTATAACCTGTCATGCAGAATATACATAGATCAATTTTTGAAACAAATGTGCTAATGCTTTTACTTTATTTAAAGTAAAAACATTTGATCTTGAGCCTGAACAATTTCAAACTCAATCATTAAATTGATAAAGATCGAAAATAAGATTTTTTATTTTTATAAAAAATAATAAAATTAAAAATACGGAGGGCACGCCGTTAACGCTAAATGTAAGTTTAGCAAAAACAAATTGTTTTTCTTGTTTTTTCAAGACAAAAACAAACATGTATATTGTAGTATGCAATGTGTACTCGTATACAATCATATTTGTTTCAAAGTTGTTCTATTTTTAGTTTGTTATATTGGAAGAGGCTTAAATAGTATAACTTTTGCTTGAATTCTCATTTGGTTGTTTTCAGCAAATATATATGAATTTAACTTTTTACCAAACAAACTATCTACTGCTTTTGGTTACTGATGAGGGTTGGTGACTCTTCCCGAAACAGCTGTATAACCTGTCATGCAGAATATACATAGATCAATTTTTGAAACAAATGTGCTAATGCTTTTACTTTATTTAAAGTAAAAACATTTGATCTTGAGCCTGAACAATTTCAAACTCAATCATTAAATTGATAAAGATCGAAAATAAGATTTTTTATTTTTATAAAAAATAATAAAATTAAAAATACGGAGGGCACGCCGTTAACGCTAAATGTAAGTTTAGCAAAAACAAATTGTTTTTCTTGTTTTTTCAAGACAAAAACAAACATGTATATTGTAGTATGCAATGTGTACTCGTATACAATCATATTTGTTTCAAAGTTGTTCTATTTTTAGTTTGTTATATTGGAAGAGGCTTAAATAGTATAACTTTTGCTTGAATTCTCATTTGGTTGTTTTCAGCAAATATATATGAATTTAACTTTTTACCAAACAAACTATCTACTGCTTTTGGTTACTGATGAGGGTTGGTGACTCTTCCCGAAACAGCTGTATAACCTGTCATGCAGAATATACATAGATCAATTTTTGAAACAAATGTGCTAATGCTTTTACTTTATTTAAAGTAAAAACATTTGATCTTGAGCCTGAACAATTTCAAACTCAATCATTAAATTGATAAAGATCGAAAATAAGATTTTTTATTTTTATAAAAAATAATAAAATTAATGTATATATATTTTTATTTGACAGAAAATTTTTTTTTTTAATTCAAGCTTGTCTAACCGATTATAAAATTATTATAATTTTATCGTTGTTGTCATAATTTTATTTATTTCATGTAGACAAAAAACTCACAAGAAGTTTTTTTTAACTTAATTCTTTACTCACTATTGATTTAAACGGGTTTTAATGTTATTATACTATAATTATTTTTTTTTTTTTAATTATTAATAAAGTACTTATTGTTTTCGGTAAATCACAAACAAAAATTTTAAATTTCTTTTATTCAGAAAAAAATTATCACACAATTTCTGTTACGAAAGGAAAGAAATTTATAGTCATTAACAAAAAGCACAATGTTGAATATTATTATGTGTAGAAAACCGAAAAAAACCAAGCAGCTTCCGCAACTGTAACCGTACGCTTCCTTCAAAATCAAAACCTTCATTTCTTTTCTTAACAGTCTTTAAGTTCTTAAATATAATTTGATTTTTAGTTTCTTTAAAAAGGTTCTTCCACACTTCTTTAGTTCTTAAACATTAATAATTTTTTCTAAACATTCTGTTCTTGTCTTAACATTATTGTCTTTTTTTTTTTTTAATTAACTTAAAATTTTTTGCTCAGAACGCTTTCTTTAGCACAAATAGCAATATTCATTAACACAGAATTTTATTTATTCACATGTCCATAAATCTAATAATTTTTTTCTTAAAGTTTATTTAATTTTTATTTGTTTTTATTCCTTAAATTTTTCACTACTTTTAATTTCACTTAACTTTACTTTATTTTATTTGTTTTAATTTAACTTTTACACTAATTTTAAATTTCCTAAACAACATTTTTTTTTTAGAGGTTTTTCCTCAACCTTTTTCTTCCAAAACAAAACTTTAACTCCTCGATTTAAATTTAACTTTCTTACATTCAACCTTCTCGTCTTCATTCATTCATGTCCAGATAAAAACCTGTTTATTAAAAAAACAAAATCACCACCAATTCATTGAGAACATTCATATGCATTCATAATATTCTCTAGTATTTATAACACTCCCACTCATATATGACTATGAGAGCAAGTGAGATCAATACAAGAAAATACGTGGTTTGACCAGCATGATTGCATATGAATGTGTTCATGATTTCATACAACACAATGAAGAGAAAAAAAAACGCCATAAATCAGTTTGCCAAAAAAAATGCCATCAACATATTACCATATAAGGTGTTGTTTATATGTACATACTTGAACTTGAAAATAATTTCAAGATCAAGATTATTATTTTTGTTTTTCTTCTTCCTTATTCTGCTTGCAACAGAAATTCTTTTGCTACAGTGCAGAGCAAAACAGGTCACCGTCACATACTTTGTATCAAAAATTCATCACTTTTCTACTTTTAAATGTTATATTTTATCTTAATAGCCTAGGGTTTCGGAAAAAGATAATATGACCCCATTAACCCTTTTGGAATTGGGGTCACATATGATCCCAAGCTAATAAAAGAGAATTTATTCAAAAAACTCAAATAATTTGTAAGTGCTGTTAAATTTTTAGATGCGACGCTTAAAATATAATAACCAAATGTATAGAACTTCCGTTCCTAAAATTTGGGATAAAGCCGAGAACGTTAACCCATTATTTGCCAAGGTCAGCTTTGGATTTTAAAATATTTAAAAATAAAAATTACCGAAAACGAGTTTTTCTATTAAACTCGATGAAAACACTATTTGGAATTTAAGAAAAATAAATCGGGTAATTTTTATTTATTTAACCCTTTAGGGCTCCTGGGATCAAAATAATCCATTGCATTTGCATTTGGTGCAATTATCTGCTTATTGCTCGCGAATATAAATTAAAGCAACTTTTAACCAATTTTGTTATAAAATTATTTTATGTATAAAAACGATCTATATTTTTATAAATGAAATAAGAAGGCCCACAAATGACCCAAAGCTAATAAAAGTCAGTTTATTGAAAAGAATATGAAATATAAAATTAATTCTATTTATTTTGTTGTATTTACTCGTAAAGATGATTTAGTGTGCGATTCAAATTGTTTTCTGTAATCATTTACGACTTTCAATAAGTATTGCTTTTCTTGTTCGTTCTTTGTTAATATGTTATTATTAGGGCTGCCATTTCCATGCAAATGCATGTTCTTTGTCGATGGTCTAAGAACGATGTCGACCAATTATCTTTCCGAATCAATAAATTTGCGTTAATATGGCATCGATTTGTTTTTGCATATTTTTTGCATATTTTAAATTTATAATGCATATTTTTGCAAATTTTGGCATTTTAGAGTGATTTTTTAAAATATATCCATATTAACAAAAAAAAAAAAAGTTTTTCACAAAATTTCCAAATACACAAGAAAATTTTTTTTTTCAAGAATTCTTCCAAAAAAATTTAAAAAATCAATAAATATACACTTTTGGAGCTCGGCTTAAAATACAACTTTACATTAGAAAGAGACGCCAACACACTAATTCACATTAAATTTTCAAATAAAAATATATATATAATATTTTCATTGTTTTGCAACGTATTTAAAAGTTAAAAAAAAAACTGGTTTCTGCAGGAAATTTTAACGTGAATTAATAAAATTTTAACATTAAAAACAATATTTTAAATGAAATTAGTTAATTAATTGTTCGTAATTTACCGTTTAACATATATTGTTTCACTAGCATTTTTTTCAGGATATATGCCGAAAGCCATCAAATTCTTCCATCATAATGAAATACGTTAACGAATTTAACAATGCCTTTTAATCTGATGGTCGAATACTTTATTGTACAGTTTGCAATAGATCGTGTGAATGAAAAGTCTTCCCATTCGTTGCTTAAAAATACAGAGACAACAAATAAGTTTGTGAACAATTTATTTCCGCAGACATATCCTTAAACAAATTAAGTAACGAAAATTTAAGAAATTTCTTCAAAACATTCATTAATGAGAGTGTCTCCAAACTAGAAAAAATCGATGGGCGAAATAACGGATAGAGAAGGGCGTTACGTTCCAAATGTTATTGCGGAATTTTGGATAAAAATTAAGAAGTTTGTAAAAATAAATTCTTGCTTAACGTAGTGAAATTTGAAAAGGCCAACCATGCTACGAAAGCTAGTGCTTTCCATGACTCAATAAATTTGAAAGAAAGAATGAAATATTAAATTTAAATAACATCAAAAGTCAATTAGCATTTGTATTTTTCAACTACGGGTATATTGGTGAAACAATAACTAAATTGAAGGGATTTAATTCAATTAGTACCCCAGTCAAATTAATTGATATTGCAGAAAGTAAAATTAACAATGTGGAAAGAAGAATAGCCCAACAAATTTCGAAAAAAAATCCAAAACGTTTTGCAAAAAAATGAAGGATTTCAAAAATTAAAACAAATTAAAAATGTACCACGCACCATTTAAACAAAATTAAAATTTGCATTAATTGCAATATGTCTGAAAAATGACTAAAACTAACAAACAAAAAATTTCTTCGCTTCAAAAGCGTCATCTCAAATATATGTAAAAGTGCATATGTAGGTATGTACAAAACCGTACATCACATATGACAACTCTTACGAAAACTGAGAATAGTGGAAATTAGAAGTATAAATGCAAAAAATATTCAAAATTCAAAAATAACGATTGTTTGTTTGGACAGAGTTGTATCTTCTGAAATTAATACAAAGTAAAGCTGTAGTGTACGAAAACTGAATCTAACCACACTGCTCGTAGGCCTGACTTTAGGTGAGTGTGTTAAAGCGCTGACCAAAAAGTGCAAGTACGAGTGTATGTGAAGGTTCATGGTTCAAAACCTCACGGCCGCCCTAAGTAGAAAAAAAATTTTCATATAGAAACAATCTATTCAATTAAAAACATAACAATTATCACAATGTTCAATAAATCGCTGATGAAGGCTGAAAATGCCAGAAACCGGTCCGATTAAGAATACAGTGCAGTTATGAATTTTTGAAATATATGCTTTCTTCTTCTTTACCACGCACCATTTAAACAAAATTAAAAATATTTTTGATCTGGAACCAATGTGGGATCTAAATTAGAAAATATAACTTCAGTTGATGTTGAAAGACCATTTTTTGAGTCTGAACAGACAAAGTTTTACTTTTAATGATACTATAAAAAAAAAATATTTATTTGTTTATACAAACAAAAATTTAGATTAGTTATTTAAGTTTTTAAAAGATATTGTACCGTTGAATAACAATAGACTGAATTATTTATTTCTTTTTGTTTTAAATAAAATTAAAAAAAAAAGATTTTTATTGAAATTTTTTATGTTTTTAGTGCATATTTTTTACTTTTTTAGTGCATATTTTGGATTTTTTAGTGCATATTTTAAGCGCATATTTTGGATTTTTTAGTGCTTGAAAATCCCAGCCCTAGTTATTATACTCTTCAATGAATTTAACACCGCGTTCTGCTGTATCATTTACCACTTTTATTTTTGAAACAATATCACTTATATAAAATCCAAAGCTGGCCTTGGGAAATAATGGGTTATCGTTCTCGGATTTATCCCAAATTTTAGGAACGGAAGTTCTACACATTTGGTTATTAAATTTTAAGCGTCGCATCTAAAAATTCAACAGCACTTACAAAATATTTGAATTTTTTGAATAAATTGTTTTTTATTAGCTTGGGGTCATATGTGACCCCAGTTCCAAAAGGATTAATGGGGTCATATTATTTTTTTCCGAAACCCTGGGCTATGAGATAAAATATAACATTTAAAAGTACAAAAACGATCAATTTTTGATACAAAGTAGTTAGAAAGTGTACATTTACAGAATATATTACAAAAATCCCATTTTTCTCGAAATCCGCAAATATAAAACCTTTGGCAGAAAAATCCTGGCATAGGGATTTACTTAAAAATTCACACAGTTAATCTGTAACATGTAGATGCATACCAGATCCATCTTTTAAAATTTTGTTTAAAAAAATTTTTAAAATCTTGAATAACGAGTTTACAAAATTTTATCAAAAAATTTCCCATTTTCGGTCTCAATGCGTAATAGGTTAACAACGTGGTAATAAAACAATACTTCACATCTGAGTACTTATAAGTATAGAGACCAAAAAAAATTATGGCTTTAATCAATTTCTCAAAGTTGACAAAATGGCATCAAATCTCATGACCTCGTTTTTTTTTTGCACAAAAGTGGCCTGGAGCATTTGCTATTTCTTGGCGAGTTTTCATTCGATGTTGAAGTTTAATACCTTTTTAAAAAGATTATTTAATACTGATTCCAAATTATATAACAATTTGTCGGAATAATTAAACTATAGAATGAAATTTTCGTAAAATTGGAAAAAGTCATATTTTCCCCATATAAACACACTTGTAATTTTCAATCGCGTTGAGCCACCTCTAAATGTTTTTTGATTGGCCCAAAACTTTGTATTACTCAGTTTTTTTTTGCTATTCGCATATTTCCAGGGGATGCGACCGAGAGTTTGAAAAATTTTTTTCCCTTCTTATAGTGAAGGGCCACCCTAATGTACATGTACATAGTTTCAGAACTCTTGATGTCGTAGTACTCCAGATATTATGTGTTAAAATTAGATGTTAAAGATTCACTTAATATGGGAGGTGCCACGACCACGCGAATAATCCAAAAAAATATAGCCCATTTTTCCTTCCGGATATGCAGGTACCTACTGTAAAAATTTTAAGACGATCGGTCCAGTGGTGTAGTCTCCTATAAGCCACAAACGTACAAACAAACATACAAAGACACATACAAAACTTCATTTTTATACCCTATACCACTATGTGGTTTGGGTATAATGACTTTGTGCTGCTGTTTGTAACTACCAAAAATATTTAACCTAGACCCTTCCTTTATTATACCGATTGACTCGGAATCACGTTCTGAGTCGATTTAGGGATGTCCGTCCGTCCGTCTGTCCGTCCGTCCGTGTGTGTGTCCATGTAAACCTTTTAATCAAACTACAGGTCGCAAATATGAATAAATATTAGTAAAATTTGATATATAAGCTTTTACGGCCATAGGATGAACGCTATTGAAATTGGTGAAATTCGGTCCATGTTCAGACCTAGTCCCCATACAAATGACCCCCATAAAATCGACTTAAATTGTCATAAGATCTAAATTATTATATAAATCTCGGTGAAATTGGGTTTGTGTGTGTATTACATCCAATTTTCAGTTCTCCAAAAATAAACCCCATGTGGCAATTCTTTGTCATAGCCCCCATATAACGCTGCTTCACGATTTTCACTTAAATCTATCAAAAAACAAAAGTGCAATAGTACAGATTTTTCACAAATTTGGTTTGTATAAATTTTTTCAAAATATAAGTGACTTTACCAAATATGGTTATGATCGGTCCATTTTTCGACCTAGTCCCCATATAAATATTGCATCCGTTATGAACTTTTTCATATCTGCTGCCAAAAAAAAATAACAATGCCACTCAAATTTGCTTTATGCTTATTTTCTATATCCACTCAGTTGGACCGAAGAGATAGAGTCTGTTAACCATGGTATAGCGTATCGTAGAGTCTGTCTAGACCGACTATAATTTTGTTACTTGTTATATATAAGATATTTATAAACATATATTCAGGTAGATGCAACTGCAGAAAAATTTACATTGTTATTTGAAATAGATATTAAAAAACTGGAAATGGAGATAATTCATTTACAAAACGATGTTCTTAATAAATCAAGAGCATTTGAGGAAAATATTTGGTGGAAAGTTTCAGCCCTTGCGAAAATGTTCCGAAACATTTAATGCATATTTTGGATTAACATATTTATGTGAATCAACAATTTGGAGTGCAACGCAGAACTTGGAATGTAACAGGATTTTCAATAAATTTATATTTTAATTACTTGTTTAAATAAAATAATAAAATGAATTTAAAACAAGTAAGAGTGTTTAATTCGGCTGGGCCGAATCTTTGATACCCTCCACCTTTTTCGTTTTCAATTTTCATTTTTTTTTATCAGTTTCCATTTTTTCATTTTCCATTTTTCATTTTTCATATTCCATTTTTCAATTTTAATTTTTAATTTTCCATTTTTTTTATTTTTTATTTTTCATTTTTTATTTTCCATATTCCATTTTTCATTCTTAATTTTTAATTTTCCATTTGTCATTTTTCATTTTCCATTTTGCATTTTTCATTTTCCATTTTTCATTTTTCATTTTTCATTTTTCATTTTTCATTTTTCATTTTTCATTTTTCATTTTTAATTTTTCATGTTCCATTTTCCATTTCTCATTTTCCATTTTTCATTTTCCATTTTTAATTTTCCATTTTTCATTTTTGATTTTCCATTTTTCAATTTTAATTTTTAATTTTTCATTTTTTATTTTTAATTTTTCATTTTCCATTTTCCATTTTTTTATTTATACCCTATACCACTATGTGGTTTGGGTATACTGACTTTGTGCTGCTGTTTGTAACTACCAAAAATATTTTTCATTTTCCATTTGTCATATTTAATTTTTAATTTTTCATTTTTCATTTTCCATTTTTCATTTTTCATTTTTCATTTTCCATTTTCCATTTTCCATTTTTAAATTTTCATTTTTCATTTTCATTATTAATTTTTAATTTTTAATTTTTAATTTTTAATTTTTAATTTTTAATTTTTAATTTTTAATTTTTAATTTTTAATTTTTAATTTTTAATTTTTAATTTTTAATTTTTAATTTTTAATTTTTAATTTTTAATTTTTAATTTTTAATTTTTAATTTTTAATTTTTAATTTTTAATTTTTAATTTTTAATTTTTAATTTTTAATTTTTAATTTTTAATTTTTAATTTTTAATTTTTAATTTTTAATTTTTAATTTTTAATTTTTAATTTTTAATTTTTAATTTTTAATTTTTAATTTTTAATTTTTAATTTTTAATTTTTAATTTTTAATTTTTAATTTTTAATTTTCAATTTTTAATTTTTAATTTTTCATGTTCCATTTTCCATTTCTCATTTCTCATTTTCCATTTTTAATTTTTCATTTTTCATTTTACATTTTCCATTTTTAATTTTTCATTTTCCACTTTTCATATTCCATTTTTCATTTTTCATTTTTCATTTTTCATTTTCCATTTCTCATTTTCCATTTTTAATTTTTCCATTTTCCATTTTTTATTTTTATTAATTTTTAACATTTAATTTTAATGATAAAAAAATATGTGGTAAAACTTGCTTAGGCCAATGTGACACGTGCAGTATTAATATACACACAACTGTTATGACTGTTAGGTTATATACCTATATGCATGCGTTTCCGGTTATATGACATAACTTCTCGTTTAATTTAGTTTTTGCTAATTAAATAGCTCGCCCTAACCTCCATTGCAAAGGTAGTGGTTGTGTAGGGTGGCTATATGCATTAAATCGTGCTAATTGCAGATGGTTGTATAGTTTCTTTTAACTGGCCAAATATTTCTTCATTGCGGCCATATAGATCGAATGGAGTAACAAAATAATAACAACAAAAAAACTCTCTCAAAATTTTTTTATTAAAATATTGCCACATTTGGAAAACATGGAGAATAAATTTATAATAATAAATATTTAAATTAGGGATGCCAAACGCAAAAAACCAAATGTCCCAAACATTTTAAATAAAATAATTTGTTCTCTTTATTTTCTGAAAAACTTCAAATTTTCATCAAAAAAAATTGTGAAAATTTATATATAAAAAATAACATTCTCATCAAATTGCGTTTATTTATGTAACAGTTTTTATGTTCGCAATTCTTAAATATCATTTTCTAAATTCATTGAATTTAAATTTATGTTTTCTGTAGTGTGATTCTGTAAATTTCAACGATCCGAAAATCGCAAAATATATCGACAGCTATTGTTGTTTGCACTAAGGATTAATTGATTCACTAAGTACATACATCTTAACGACAGTCGACAAATCTATTTTTCTATTTATTTAAATTGTAAACGAGTGGCATCTCTGTCAAAATAAGCGAAAAACACAAAGATGAATAGAAAAAAACAATTTACTTCGTGTTTGACAGGATGATTTTATGTTTATGTTTAATATCTTTATTTTTTTACTAATATTTCTGTGTATTTATTTGAAAATGAAATAATGAATTGATTTTATTAATTAATTAATTTTTTTATTTATACCTATAAAAAAGTTTTTTAATTAAAGCAAAATATTTTCACTATTTTATGATTTTTATTTATGTATGATGACATTTCAACCTAAAAATTTAAGTTTTTATCGATTGAATAAACAACACAAAAATGGTTGTCGTTTAGATAACAACAACAGCTGACTTTAACAATAGCGAATATCGTTTAAAAATTTTACTGATAATTTTGCAATTTTCTTTTTTTAACGATTCGACTATCGTTAAAAGAAGTTACTGAATCGCGGTACTGAAAAGCTACTAATTTCTACTGAATGGCAATATATTTTTTAAACGTAAACATAGGTATTTGCTGTTTTTTTTTTTTGGAATTTCAATTTGTGTTTAACGAATAAAATTTATATATTAAAGATGCAATTGATGTCTTCTAAATTTAAAATTATAATTTCCGACGTTTTGATATGATTTTCTGAAATACAATTAATTATAATTTATAATTGGAAATTTTTAATTCCAGTTTTTAGAATTGATATTTTCTTAAATTTTAATGGAAAATTTAAAAAGTGCAATTTGTGTTATTATGTGAATAATAATGCTTTAGTTATTATAAACAATTTTTAAAAATTAGATGTAATCGCAATCAGATATTTTGTAGGTAAAGCAGAATAATAATAATAACTGCTTTGAAAGCAAAAAACTCATTGATGAACTCGGTAACTCCATTTTGTAAAGACAACAAAATGTTAATATGCCATTTGTAAAAGAATAATGAAAATACGTATGAAATAAAAGACCAGCCCGTGTATACTCTTAACATTGTTCTGTATGATATCCAGTTGAAAATATTAACATTCATGTTAAAATAGAAATAACTATTGCAAAGCTAATTAGAACAAACAAAAATTGTGGCGCCATCTACTGAGGCATAGTCACGCTGAGCAAAATGAAGTGACACTCTGTTAATGCAAGAGAAATGTATTTTCCCCACAACAAAATATTGCAGAATTTTATGTAAATAAAATAATATACCGACTTATTTCTAACATGCAGTTGCTATGGATATACATACATATATAATATAAGTATATTATTTGTATTATTTAGGGCCATTATTACAACTTGCCTTTAAAGTAAATGTTAGTTAAAGGTAACTTTAGCTAAAGTGAACAATAAAGTTACCTTTAACTTATTTTCATTATTACAACTTCCCATTAAAATAAAATTAATATTTTTGCTATTGTGGCAGCACCAAAGGAAACACCGATTACTTTTGACCAAATGAATTGATTTATCAAAATACATAGTGGCAACGTTCCTTTAGTTGTTCGCAAATAAACAATAAAAACAATATAATAAAAACCAAAAACCTTTATTATAAGTTGCATAATTGTTGTAAATGTGTAATAAAACTTTTTAAAAATATACAAGCATATATTTAAGTATCTATAAATAAGTTTACTTCCAAAACTAAATTGATGTGAATTTCGTCTTCATAGGTCAGAAAATGTGGCAATATTAAATACATAAGCCTAACGTTAAAAGTTAAATGCAACAATATCTTCCCTTTAGCTTATCGGTCACTTTTAGCTTAAAGTATAGTTGTAATAACGAAAACCTAATAATCTGCCTGATAACATCCTAACTTTAGCTATTGGCAAGTTGTAATAATGGCCCTTAATATGTTTATATAAATTTATAAATAAATTTATACGTAAAATTTTTTTTTGCTATATTTACATTGTTTTTTTTTGATGTGTAAACATCTATACGCGCAGGGGGGTAAATTTCTACTTCATAATACAATCACAAAAACAGCGTAACTCATATCGGTGTGAGCTGAAGCAGATAACGCTGTGTGACTTATGATTGCATTGGTGAAAAAATTATGACATAAAATTGTTTTTTTATGCCACTTTTTTAAAAGCGTCATCTATGTATCACTTATATACGTTTATATTAGGATATTTTTAACGTTTTACAGCAAACGGTTGTTGAATTAGCTGAAACAGTTTTTGCTATAAGTGATACATAGATGACGCTTTCTGTTTGATTTTAAAAAATTAGATAAAAAAATATTTAATTACTAGATGTTTACACATCTTCCCTGTGATCGGACTCACATGATTTTTTTATTGACAACTAGGTATTTTAGCATTATTTGCTTTAGATGTTGGTGAATTTTTACTCCCTTTATATTAACTCGTAGTGTCTGCTTGTCGAAAAAATTTTGGATCGATTTTAACCAATTTCCCGTGAGCCATTCGATCTGAAATTTTGCAGGCAGGCTCGTGGTAATAACAGAAATGATCAAACAAAATTTTAGAGCGATGCCAAAACAATGGAAACTTTTAAATTTTTCTACCAGAGTTAATAAAAAAATTTACAAAGGGTTAGTTTTTATTATATTATTGCCACAACGACCACAAAAACAACAAGTCCAGCTATGACAACAACACAATATTTAGAATAACAACAAGAACAATTTAGAAACATCATATTTTTCATTTTTTTTTTTTTACTTTTTCAGAGATTTCCCTGGACCTGTTCCACCGATTTTAATGATTTTTGAAATAGAAATCTTCCCATGAATTTGGTGACGTACATCGCTATATCAACTCCGGTTGTTATAAGGATCAGAAATATATATATTTTGTAATTATTACAAATGGAATGACAAACTTATATATACCCTCTGCACACTGGAGTGAAAGGTATAATGACACACGAGCATATACCAATCATATGCAAAAATTGTCGCCGTGAAATTTTACTATAAGTCCCTGTATACACCAAAACAGAAAATTCAACCAGAAAGTCAGAAATAAAACACAACAAAAGAGAGCTTAGGGTTAATTTCGCCTTTATTAAGAAGGTAAAATAATAGAGATATTAGTGATTTTTATTTTTAGTTAAATTTTAATTATTTTTTCCATGCTAAATTTTTGGGGTACTTTAAAATAAAATTCTTAATAAAATTCTTAATAAATGCGAAATTAATCCTAAGCTCCCTTTTGTTGTGTCTTATTTCTGACTTTCTGGTTGAATTTTCCGTTCTGGTGTATTCAGGGACTTGTAGTAGAATTTCACGGCGAATATTTTTTCGGAACAAAAATGTTCTACAAAAATGTTCTCCTTAACATTTTACATAAATTTTCGTTTAGGTATAAAATGTAAGGGTCACATGGTTTCTTATGCCGATTAACAATAATAATGTGCCAGAGCTGGGAAACTTTAACCCCCCCTCAAATGAAATTCAGATGTAAACTTTCAAAACGCCGATACATGTGTCTTTTTTTGTCTTTTCTATCAAAATTTATAGGCCGGACCTTGTAATTTTTTTTTGTTTTGTACAGTGTTACCTCAAGATGCATACTGTCACATAGTCCCCATATATAGCTGCTTCCCGATTTTCAATTAAATTTATCTAAAAAACAAAAATATTGCATAGATTTTTCTCAAATTTGTTTTGTAAATATTATTGAGAAAAATAAGTGACCATAGGGAATATAGCCATGATAGGTCCACTTTTTAACCTAGTCTTCATATAAAAATGGCATCCGATATGAACTTTTTCATATCTGAACAAATTCATAACAATGCCACTCAAAGTTGGTTTATTATATTATATATAAAATTATGAGCTCAGCAAAGTTGGAATTAAGAATATTTCTCGAAAATCTTCGAATAGTGTAGTGTGAAAATGAGTTTCTACTGATGTGTAATTTTAACGATTGTTTAAAAAATAATTCCTTAATTTTTTACAAATTTTGTTTAATAAAAGTAATTAAAAGTAATGAAAGCAACTGTTGAGCAAACTAAATATAAATGGGGAGAAAGCTTCAAAATTGCATTAAAACACTGCATTGATAGGAATAAAATTAATATTTAAATTTAAATTTCCTAGTAAAGATCTCTAATTGAATTAACACGATGTTTTAAAAATTTACAATATGATTACTAGTATTATTATTAACTGAGATTATGTACCTAAATTATTTGCGCTAGCAAAAAATTGGCATAGGAAGAATCCATGTCAGAACCCACTGAAAGCTGTTTTTTCGGATTTGTCATCTTCGATTTCAATAAAATTTTCCAATATATAAAGGGTCCGCCAACTAACTTTTTTTTTTTTGAAAATGGTATAAAAAAAACTACTGAATATTATCTCAAATTTCTTTTTTTATTTGAAAGTACAATCCTTCCGGTTAATAATGGAAAATAATTTCATTCAAATGGCTGCCTCGGCTGGCCACGCAGTAGCCTACACGATCGGTCCAATTTTTAAGCACATTATCGATTGTGTGCAGCTGTATTTCACCAATGGCTTCACGAATATTGTCCTTTAAAGCGTCAATTGTCTCTGGCTTGTTGGCGTAACACTTATCTTTGAGGGCACCCCACAAATAATAGTCCAACGGTGTCAAATCGCAGCTCCGAGGTGGCCAAACGACATCAACTCTGCGGCTGATAATGCGATCTTCAAAAACAGGGCGCAAAACGTCGAGTGTAGCTTCGGCTGTGTGGCATGTAGCGCCGTCCTGTTGAAACCAAATGTTGCCAATATCCTCCTCTTCAATTTTTGTGAATAAAAATTCGTTCAACATGGCCCGATAACGATCGCCATTGACTGTAACGGCCACTCCTTGCTCATTTTCGAAGAAAAATGACCCAATTATGCCTCTGGACCAAAATCCGCACCAAACAGTGACTCGTTTTGGGTGTATCGGCTTTTCAATGTATGCGTGCGGGTTTGCTGTGCCCCAAATGCGACAATTTTGCTTGTTTACATACCCGCCAAGATCAAAATGAGCTTCATCTGAAAAGATGATTTTTTTTGGCAAAATCGGCATCTTCTGTAAGTCGATCGCAGGACCACTTAGCGAAGCGAAAACGCATTGGATGGTCAGTTGGCTTCAACTCCTGAACCAATTGGACTTTGTATGGCGTCATACCAAGGTCTTTATGCAAAATTCGTCTCAATGATGCCTCCGAAATGTTCAATTCTTGAGAACAACGGTGAATTGATGTTGATGGCGCTTCACGCACACTTTCTGCCACAGCAGCAAGATTCTCGGGTGTACGCACTGTTTTTGGCTTTTCACGCTTTGGTTTATCGATGAGGATGCCAGTTTCTTTCACTTTTTTAACAAGATAACGAACATACGGAGCTGACGGTGCTTCTCTTCTTCCAAAATCCGTACGCAGTTTTCGCACACATTCTGCAACATTACCATGATTTTCAAAGTAATGTCGCAATATTTCCCAGCGTCGTTCAAGCGTATACACAACCATATTCGTTCAGCGGAAGTATAAAACTAATTATCTGTCAAATCAGACATGCGCTAGGTGTTACCATTCACGAAATAAGCACTAGTTGAACAAAAAAACGTTAGATGGCGGACCCTTTATATTACAAGAGCTAAAAAACACAAAACTGTGGTGAAAATTAACAGGATGTGCTTAAATATTTTTGCGTTTTTTGTGTATTTATGTGTTATGTGTATGTTAAATGTAATTAATATAGTTAAGTTAAAGTTTAATGAGCCTTTTTTTAAACATATGAATTTATAACATTGCAATAAAAGAAAACTTAAAACTATAATGTAATATCTTAATTAACAAAAACAAAAGAAAATTCAGCACCATTTTTAATTTAATTGGATTTAAAAATCCAATACGGGACAAATAATTTGTATTTGAACAACTCAAGGAGTAATCCTGAATTGATTATAAAGAAAACGGTTAGAAAAACGTTTACACTCTGATTCGAAGTTTTTTCCCATACAAAACTTAAACTTTTCGTTCAAGGATCTCCATTTCTTTAATTACATTAGGTGTTACATTAAACCAGATTGGAAAACCATACAAAAAAACGGGTCTTATACTAGTTTTATATGTAGTATTTTGTATGATTTGTTCAAAACATATCTAGCATGTTTGTTGAACTCCAGAAGATTATTAAAATTTATTCCAAGATATTTGATATTATCTTTGAAAGGAATCTCAATGCCATCTAAGCAAAGTTTAAGAGTTTTACTTTCTGGTACAACAAACCTTCTACATTTACCAGACGCGTTGCGAATACAAAAGCTTCAAATTTAGAAGTATTTAGTTTAACACCCCAACTATCGTAATAACGTTTAACAATTCTGAGATGACAAGAAATATTCCTTAGGGCAATAAATGGAGACTCGTTATGTGAATAGAGAAGGGAGTCATCAGCGTATAACAAACCAATAGAATTTTGAACAATATGTGGAAAATCATACATAAAAATGTTATAAAGATGAGGTGCTAAAATTGAATCCTGTGGTACTCCACAACTAATGTTCCTAAAATCTGAAGATTTTCCGTTAAATTGAACAAAAGAGGACCTTTCGAAAAAAAAACTTTGAAAAAGTTTCACAATATATGGATTAGATCCCATTTGTATCATTTTAAATAATATACCATTAAATGCGTGATCAAATGCTTTTTCAACTTCCACAGAAACTGTAATAGTACAGCAACGACTACGTAAATTGCAAACTATGTCATTTGAAATCTTAATAAAGCGTCAACTGTGGAATGGCCAGCTTTGAAACCAAATTGTAGATCTGGTATGTATATCTCTTTTATTTCTAAGTCCATTTTTAAATTCGAAAGTAATGAAATGGGTCGCAAATTATTTAAATCAAAATTGTTCGGTTTCTTTTGAATAGGAACAATTCTGGATATCTTCTACATATTAGGAAAATATGAATTATTTGGACAATTTTTGGAAATAATAGTGAGATACTCCAACGACTTTGAAGGCAGTTTTTTAATTATAAAATTGGAAATATTGTCTAATCCGATTGATTTTTTATTATTGGTAGATTTTGAAAGACAAATCAATTCATCAATAGCTTGGCGCACTTTTGAGAATTAGTGGCAGAAAAATTTGAATCAAAATAATATTGAAAATTTGATGTTCCAGAAATAGCTGAGTTAATAATATTTACAATTTGAATTATATCTGTATTAGGAGGGGAGTCATTATAATTTTTTGAAAAAAGATACTTCCATAAGTCTAATTTTAACGATTCGTCATCAACTACTAACTACACCGTTAACAGATAATGTCTCAAGAGTCTTATTCTTTTTATAACTGATTAAATTATAAATCTTTCTATGTGTTGTAGGACCTGGTTTAATATTTTGAAGTTTTTCGCTAAAAATTGCCGATTGTTTCAGTTCAACATGTCTTGTGATGATAATGTTCAACAACTGAATTTGCTTTGATAATAATAAGTAATCGCTATCACAACGATTTAATGTTCTGTAATAAATTTTCTTCAACTCCTTTTGCCAACAGTATTTGATTTAAAAAAATTTTTTTATATTGTGAGCAACTATATATTTAAGATTTTTTAGTTCGATTTTTTCGGAATGGATAGTAGAAATCAGGTTCAAACAAAAAGTAAATTTGTTTATATGTTTATCAATGTCAAAAATAGAAAGTGATAAAAATAGGAAAGTTATACAAAAGTTCATGGCACACATCATTTTTGAAATTATTCCAATTTATATTTTTATTTAAAAGAAGTTATAGTAGGAGGCGGATTTAAAATTATTTCAAAATTTGAAAGGCTAATTTGAATTTTCTGTGGAAAGTGGTCAGAAAAGGTAGGTAGACTAAAAGTTTTAAAATTTGGATTTAATAAATCTATACAATTAGAGCTGATCAAAAAATGGAATGAGGAACCACACAGTGGTTCAAAACCAAAAAAAAGTGGTAATAAGTCTGGAACTTCTAAACTATTGGTTGCATTGGAATAGTATATTCTACGCGATTGTAGTCAAGGATATAGGCTTTCAAAATATTTATTTCTGAGATACGCTGTTGTAACACAGGGTGAGCTACAGGGTGCCAAAGTCGACCACCTCGAGGTGGAAAATGCTTTCAAAGCTTGTAACTTTTATAAATATGAAGTGATTTTTACGTTTTTTAAATTTTTTTAATAACCATTAAATTATTAACAAAAAACATGCTTATACTACCTAGTTATCGCTTATGGTTTAAAAAATATTTGATTTTAAAAATCAACATTTGAACTTTTCACCAAATTCTTTCTTGGTTTTTCGCAAATAACATTTTTATTAAAATAGATAAAAAAATCTAAAAATATGTGGCGATAGCCAGTACTTTTTAAAAAAATACGTTGAAGTATTTTTTGAACAATTTCAATCCGTTTAGGGAGCACAAAATCTTAAAGTTGACTTTTTGAATCAGGTTCTAAAAATTGCAAATTTTTGCCAAAAAATATCCTTCACTCTTTCACTTTTTTCTCACAACCTTGGTAAAACATGTATATATTTTTTTACTTATTTTAAAAGAATATGCTTCAAGAATGGTTGTAAGCGAAATTTTTAATATTTTTGGACATGCACCCTACGTCCAGCATTGGACGAAATTGGGCAATTTAAAAAAAAAACTAAGTTTTAAAAGTTAATACAAAAATATCCCTTCGATTTCTTCAAATATTTCACCGCATTATCAAAGCTCCAAATATTTTTATTTATTTGCCGCAATAAAATTCACCGCCGTTACATAAACGTGGTCAGGAGGGCTTAAATGGTGAAAAAAGTCAAATTTTCATATGAATTTTCTTTGTTAACATAAAAAACATATTAAGATTAGTTATTATACCCTCCACTCCAGTGTGCAGAGGGTATATATAAGTTTGTCATTCCGTTTGTAATAATTAGAAAAAAAAATTTGGACCCCATAAAATATATATATTTGTGATCCTTATAACAACCGGAGTTGATATAGCGATGTCCGTCTGTCCGTCTGTCCGTCTGTGGAAATCACGATGACGGCATCAATCGGGCAGCTAGGGTGCTCGTTGGCATAAAAAATGATTCACTAACATCCTGAAAAGTTTGCTATTTAAAATCGTCCAAATCGGTCGATTAGGGCCCGAGATTTGAATGAAGAACTAAAAAAAGTCTTGAAAAAATATAATTTTCTATGTTGTTCTTGTCACGATCACGCCCTCAATAGGATAGCTAGGGTGATAATTTTTAGTGAGAATGATTCACCAAATTCATGGGAAGATTTCTACTTCAAAAATCATTAAAATCGGTGGAACAGGTCCAGGTAAATCTATGAAAAATTAAAAAAAAAATTAAAAATATGATGTTTCCATATTGTTCCTGTTGTTATTCTAAATGTTGCATTGTTGTCATAGCTGGACTTGTTGTTTTTGTGGTAGTTGTGGTAATAATATAATAAAAACAAACCCTTTGTACATTTTTTTGTGAACTCTGGTAGAAAATTTTAAAAGTTTCCATTGTGTTGGCATCACTAAAAAAATTTGTTAGATCATTTCTGTCATTGCCACGAGCCTGCATGCAAAATTTCAGATCGATTGGCTCACGGGAAAGGGGCTAAAAATCGATCCAAAATTTTGTCGACAAGCAGACACTACCAGTTAATATAAAGGCAGTAAATAAAGGGAGTAAAAGTTCACCAATAATTTAAAAAACAAATTTTTATGTATTAATTTATTTAAAGAAAAAAATAATTAAATGAAATAGTAATATTAATAAAAAAAAATACAATACAAAAAAAAAGAATATATAAATAAAATAAAATAAAGATAAATGCATTCATAGCATTATAATACATATAAAAGGTCAATGTTTTCTAACCGTAACCGTAACGAGTCAGTTGTTTTTTTTTACATGAAAATCATTTAAAACAGTTACCGCACGTAACCGGAACGTCCCAATACTTTTCATGTGAAAAAAAGGCTGACACGTTACGTAACAGTTACATGTCGCTAACTTGTTCTTTACACAGGCTACTGCTTTTGCAGCCAACTTCAAGTCTATTTATATAGTTTCGTAAGCATAACTGATAAAATTGTTTCTATTATTTTTTGCTGTAAGTAATAAATTATAAATATACTGAATTTCCAAACTAAAATGGATACATATATTGGAGGTGCTTTAATACAAAAGAGTTAACGAAACAAAATCAAAAAAAAAAAAAACAACTCTACAACATCAACAATGGCAGTCATATGTTCTTCAAATAGAAAAAAAAACTGCAAGTGTGTTTTGTTGGCTACAAAACAAAAATAGTGTTGACAATATAACAAAATATGTAAAAGAAGTTAGTGCTATGAAATATTTTATTTTGTTTAAAAAAAAAATCGCAAAATGAAAGGCTATAATTCCATTAATAATCAAAAGGCGTTAAACTAATTTATTTATTTTTACGTTGTACTAATGCATTTTAAATAAGTAAAAGTAATTGTATATTTAAATAAAAATGCATTTGTATTATATGTTGCTGTCGTATTCAGAAAAATCAAGTAGCTGACTATACGACTACAAATGCTGCTGCCAGCAGTCGTCTATGTGTTTCATTCATGATGTTGCATTTTTTTGCGAGCAATACTTACATATATTCTAAATAAAGAAATAATAGTTCTTTTCATACTGCGAAATCTATACAAATATATGTACAAATACTATATGTCAAATTTCAAATTTGCAATAATTGATACATTTTGGAAAGAAAATTGTGTAATATGAAATGTCTTTAATTTATTTCATAGAAAACAATTTTTTGAGGTGCGTCGATTTTCCATATTTACTGTTTTACTATTTTCGTAATGAGGTTAAATGAGTTAAAAAGAATTTAAAATATTTGAAAATATTAGGTGAGGATCCTCAAGATGTAATATACGATCGGTCTAAAACTTTTCACTTAGAGCCACAGTTAAATTCGAAACAACAAAAACCCATATATTTTGTGCATAAAGTTTAACATTAAATGTGCTTTTCTAAAATGTCTATATATTTTTTCTCATTCATTTCTGACCATCTTCAATGTAAATTTACCAAAGTTTTTTTTATTGCAATATGTATATAAAACTTAAAAATTTAATATTTTTTATTGTGTATTAACTTATTATTCTGTGATTTTCATTACATCACAAAATGTTACAAATTGGCACTACTGTTTCAAAAACAGAAAACTTCTAAATCAGTTGAAAACAGTTGATCTGTAAAACTGTGTGTGAAATTGTGTCAAATAAAATTACAAATATTAATAAATATAATACATATATATATATTTTATTAATTTTGTTAAGAATTAGCACAAAATTGATTTTCCATTTTGCATTTCATTTATAAAGAATTCTGCCATATTTTGTTAAAGGGAAAATCCATTTTTGTTATATTAAAAAAAACAGACTTGCATTTAATTTTTCCGTGACTGCCTCAATAATTGCGTAGATGCCACCACAATATTTTTTCTAATTAAAACAGTTGATCTGTAAAACTGTGTGTGAAATTGTGTCAAATAAAATTACAAATATTAATAAATATAATAATACATATATATATTTTATTAATTTTGTTAAGAATTAGCACAAAATTGATTTTCCATTTTGCATTTCATTTATAAAGAATTCTGCCATATTTTGTTAAAGGGAAAATCCATTTTTGTTATATTAAAAAAAACAGACTTCCATTTAATTTTTCCGTGACTGCCTCAATAATTGCGTAGATGCCACCTCAATATTTTTTCTAATTAAATATTAACCAATATCTAACTAGAATTATGATTTATTCTGACTAAAAAGTTCCAATTAAAAGTTATTCATCCCAATTATGAATATTCTCAAGGAATTTCTTTCTCACGGAAAATACATTTCTCGAGAAAAAAATTCCTCCAATTATAAATTCCGCGTGAACAAAAAATGATTAACTGGCATCATCGAATTTCGAAGCCACTTGCTTTGCTTATTGACAATTTATTTTCTATTTTTTGTGTGTGTGCAAACGACCCTACAATAAATGTCCCAATAAACATTTTTGTTTGCTATCAACTTGAGGTGCATTTGAGATCAAATACATTTTTCAAATCTCCAACGTTAATTCTCAAATGCCCTCAATAGTTCGAATATAGTCTTCTCAACTTAAAAGGCACATTTTTTATATGGCGATTTTCATAGTTATCAAATTGAGAAATTTGTGATTCTCGACTTGATAGCAAAGAAATATTTCCAATCGGTATCAAATGGAAGGTACGGAATTGCCATATTAAAAAATATTATACTAATTTTAGAAATGAAAACAATGTACTTTTTTTAATGTTTCAATTTAATTTCATTATATATTTAACATTACTATGTACATATTTAACATTAAATGTACATATTATGTACATTTTTTAAAATCTAGAATTAAAAATAAATGAATTTATTAGTTGTACATTTTTTGAAAAATTCGACAAAAAGCAGAAATAATTAAAAATATATCAATGATTTATTTGTACTTTTTTGGCATTTTTTAATTTAATTTATTATTTATGACATATTTAAATAATATCTCAGACTTAACACAAATCGTATTCAAGTTGAATAAATGTTTGGTCTCAAGTGGAGAAAAGTGTTGGATATCCAATTGAGAGTAAAAATGTTTCTCAAAGATTGGAAAAAATGTTAAGTCTCAACTTGATGTCAAGTTGAAAGCAAACAAGGAGAAAAATTGTTCAACCCAAGTTGAGAATTACATTTGACATCAATTTAAGAACTTAACTTTTCTCCAACATTGGAGAAATAATATTTCAATGCATACTGGGGAATGACCGAAACTAACACATAAACAGTTTTTTCCTATTTGAAAAACATATGACTGTCATTGTTGCTGTTGTAGAGTTGTTATACCCTCCACTCCAGTGTGCAGAGGGTATATATAAGTTTGTCATTCCGTTTGTAATAATTAGAAAAAAAATTTTGGACCCCATAAAATTTATATATTTGTGATCCTTATAACAACCGGAGTTGATATAGCGATGTCCGTCTGTCCGCCTGTCCGTCTGTGGAAATCACGATGACGGCATCAATCCGGCAGCTAGGGTACTCGTTGACATAAAAATGATTCACTAACATCCTGAGAAGTTTGCTATTTAAAATCGTCCAAATCGGTCGATTAGGGCCCGAGATTTGAATGAAGAACTAAAAAAGTCTTGAAAAAAAAATAATTTTCTATGTTGTTCTTGTCACGATCACGCCCTCAATAGTGCAGCTACAGTGATCATTTTTAGTGAGAATGATTCACCAAATTCATGGAAAGATTTCTACTTCAAAAATCATTAAAATCGGTGGAACAGGTCCAGGGAAATCTCTGAAAAAGTAAAAAAAAAATGAAAAACATGATATTTCTATATTGTTCTTCTTGTTATTCTAAATGTTGCATTGTTTTCATAGCTGGACTTGTTGTTTTTGTGGTCGTTATGGTAATAATATAACAAAAACAAACCCTTTGTACATTTTTTTTATCAACTCTGGTAGAAAAATTTAAAAGTTTCCATTGTTTTGGCATCACTAAAAAAATATGTTAGATGCAAAATTTCAGATCGATTGGGTCACGGGAAAGTGGTTAAAATCGATCCAAAATTTTTTCGACAAGCAGACACTACGAGTTAATATAAATGGAGTAAAAATTCACCAACATCTAAAGCAAATAATGCTAAAATACCTAGTTGTTAATAAAAAAAACAATTGGGCAATTCACAATGGGTAATGTATCGTTGTATCTCTTGTATCGTGTATCACTTTACAATAGTGTAAAATTGTTGTTGGTAATTTTCACTGAAAAATCTGATACACGATCCAACTTCATTTGCTATGTTTAGTAAATGTTGTATATTGTATCATAACATATCAGTTCCAAGTGAATGCCAGTTTTTATGAAAACGAAAAAACAAATACATAGAACATTATCAGCATAAATAATTATAAAATAAAATATGGCAAATAATGCAAATAACGCAAATACATCGATAAGTTTATTTATATAAAAATTAATGTTTATATTTTTAGTATGTATTTTCTCTTTCAGTACCAACCAAAATATTTAACATTTTTTTTTTTTTCATTATAAATTAAAATGCAACAGGTACGTAACTAAAACTCCAGGGTATATCTCACGACCAAAAAGCAAACACTGACAAGTGTTTTCTCTTATACAAAATAGCAGAAGCGACGAAGCGATCTTTCCTCGTTGGATCGAAAATTACTAAAGAAAGCGTTTTACAATATGAAAATACAACTGAGTTTTCACAACAAATGATTGTATTGTGTATTTCAATACAACATACAATATACAACACCTGTTGTGAATTGCCCAAATGTAAATTTAGCAAAAAAATTTATGTATTAATTTATTTAAGGAGAAAAACACAAAAATAACGTTTGATGTTGTATTTTTTGTGTGTAATATTTAAATATACATACATACACATATTAAATAATACAAATAATGTACATATATTATATATATGTATGTATGTATATTCATAGTAACTGCATGTTAGAAATAAATCGGTTATTTTATTTACATAAAATTCTGCAGTATTTTGTTGTGGGGAAAATACATTTCTTTTGTATTAACAGAGTGTCACTTCATTTTGCTCAGCGTGACTATGCCACAGTAGATGCCGCCATAATTATACCCTATACCACTATGTGGTTTGGGTATAATGACTTTGTGCTGCTGTTTGTAACAACCAAAAATATTTGACCTAGACCCATCTTTAATTATACCGATCGAATCAGAATCACTTTCTGAGTTGATTTAACAATGTCCGTCCGTCCGTCCGTCCGTCCGTCCGTCCGTCCGTCTGTGTGTCCATGTAAAGCTTGTAATCAAACTGCAGGTCGCAAATATGAATATATTTTGATGAAATTTGGTATATAAGCTTTTATCGGCCATGGGATGAACGCTATTGAAATTGGTGAGAATCGGTCCATGTTCAGACCTAGCCCCCATACAAATTACCCCTGTGAAATCGACATAAATTGCCATAATATCCAAATTGTCATATAGATCTTACTCAAATTGGGTTTGTATACGTTCATTACATCCATTAATGAGTAGTCCAAAAATGATCCCTTTGGCCCCATATAGAGCTGCTTCCCGATCTTCACTTAAATCTATTAAAAAATAAAAATATTGCACTGATTCTTCTCAAATTTTGTTTGTATATATTTTCGCAAAATACAAGAGACTTTACCAACCATGGTCAGGATCGGTCCATTTTTGGACCTAGTCCCCATATAGATATATCATCCGATATGAACTTTTTCATATCTGCAGCCAAAAAAATTAATAAAAATCCCACTCAAATTTGGTTTTTGCTTCTTTTCTATGTCCAGTTAGTTGGGCCTAGGAGATTCGGTTTCTAAACGCATGGTATAGGGTATCGTATAGTCGGTCTAGACCGACTATAATTTTCTTACTTGTTTTTGTTTGTTCTAATTAGCTTTGCAATAGTTATTTCTATTTTAACATGAATGTTAATATTTTCAACTAGATATCGTACAGAACAATGTTAAGAATATACACGGGTTGGTCTTTTATTTCATACGTTTTTTCATTATTCTTTTACAAATATGAACATAAGTTTGGCATATTACCCACCAATCTCACATCACGAAAAACTCAATACACTCACATTTTTTTTACTAATACACACACATTTTTCGCAGTGGTCACACTAATGGCACCAAATTTTTCGTGCGAATAGTGGCAGACACTAACGATGATTAATGTTACCCTGTTATAAATTTAATGCAAATTTACTGGATTCTGTAAAATTGTAATTAATGTTTTAACTTGTTAAATCTATTATAATGATTTATTTTTTGAAATGCGCATACAAAAACGCAAGTTTGTTAATTATAGAGCATAAATATTATTAACTATTATTAAAATAATACTAATAATAATAAATGTAAACATTTTCCCTCAAACATGTGCCTGTATAATAAACTTGGTGACTCTACTTAAAATAAAATAAGAGAGAGAAGTATACAAATTATTTCAAGTTTACGCTTCGACAACATTTTAAAAATGAGATTGCAGTCAGATGTTTGAGCATAAAATTTAATGGCGATGGATTCGACTAATTCGAACAATTTTTCGTTGATAATACGTACACAACGATTTTACAATTTCAGTGTGATGTGAGATTGGGGGGTTAACTTTTTGTTGTCTTTACAAAATAGAGTTACCGAGTTCGTCAATGAGTTTTTTGCTTACAAAACAGTTCTACATAGTTATATAGAATTATTATTCTGCTTTACCTATAAAATATCTGATTGCGATTACATCTAATTTTTAAAAATTGTTTATAATTAATAAAGCATTATTATTCACATAAATACAAAATTTCACTTTTTAAATTTTCCATTCAAATTTAAGAAAATATCAATTATAATAAAAACTGAAAATAAAATTTTCAATTATAAATTAGAAAATATTAATTGAGTTTCAGAAAATCATATCAAAACGTCGGAAATAATAATTTTAAATTTAGAAATATCTTTACATTTAAAAATGTTTACATTTAAAAAAAATATTGCCATTCAGGAGATATTAATAACTTTTCAGTACCGCGATTCAGTAACTTCTTTTAACGATAGTCGAATTGTAAAAAAAAAGAAAATTGCAAAATTATCAGTAAAATTTTGAAACGATATTCGCTATTGTTAAAGTCAGCTGTTGTTGTTATCTAAACGACAACCATTTTTGTGTTGTTTATCCAATCGATAAAAACTTAAATTTTTAGGTTGAAATGTCGTCATACATAAATAAAAATCATGAAATAGCGAAAATATTTTGCTTTAATTAAAAAACTTTTTTATATAAATAAAACAATTAAATAGCATATTCAATTCATTATTTCATTTTCAAATAAATAAACAGAAATATTAGTAAAAAAAATAAAGATATTAAACATAAACATAAAATCATCCTGTCAAACACGAAGTAATTTGTTTTTTTCTATTCTTTGTGTTTTTCGCTTATTTTGACAGAGATGCCACTCCTTTACAATTTAAATAAATAGAAAAACAGATTTGTCGATATTAATTTAAATTCAATGAATTTAAGAAAACCTCAAATGATATTTAAGAATTGCTAACATAAAAATTGTTACATAAGTAAACGTAATTTTATGAGAATGTTATTTTTTTATATATAAATTTTCACAATTTTTTTTTGATGAAAATTTGAAGTTTTTCAGAAAATAAAGATAACATTAAATTATTTTATTTAAAATGTTTGGGACTTTTCGTTTTTTGCGTTTTTCATCCCTAATTTGATTATTTATTATTATAAATTTATTCTCTATGTTTTCAAAATATGGCAATATTTTAAAAAAAAAGTTGAGTGAGCTTTTTTTTTTGGTTATTATTTTGTTACTCCATCCGACCTATATGGCCACAATGAAGAAATATTTGGCCAGTTAAAAGAAACTATACAGCCATCTCCAATTAGCACGATTTAATGCATATAGCCACTCTACACAACCATTACCTTTGCAATGGAGGTTAGGGCGAGCTATTTAATTAGCAAAAACTAAATTAAACGAGAAGTTATGTCATATAACCGGAAACGCATGCATATAGGTGTATAACCAAAATGCATGCCGATCAGCAACCACGATGACCAAAAAGCAAACACCGAAATAAATCCGAAATAATAGAAAAGAAGAAAACCAACCCAAAGAATTTGCTGAAATAATTTGGTATTAAGTTTAACAAATTGTTTACTTTTTCATTTACATTTATTATCAAGACTCAAACCGAGGTGGAGGGTATCAAAGATTCGGCACAGCCGAATTTAACACTCTTACTTGTTTTTATATATTGTTTATTGATTCAGAATGGCATTTAAATTATCCAAAAAGCCTTAAAAAAAGCATTTTGATAACGTTAATAGTTTTTGAGATATTTATATTCAAATTTCAGAAAAAAATATAGAAAAAGTGTGGTTTTTCGTTTTTTTTTGGTTTTTTTGGTAAAAAGTTCCCAAAATTTCTGAATTTTACTTATTGTTATATATATTGTTAAAGAAGACATATTTATCTATCCAACGATGTATAACATGTCTATCATGTTGCAATATCATGCTGAAATAATGACCCCAAACCACACTCCACAGGCAAAAATTTAGCTATTTCTCTATTTGTTCATATAAATAGTCATTTACATAGTGAATGACATATTTTTTTTATTGTTTTTTGGTAAAGGGTTGCATATGTTTTTATTACTTCAAATAATAAATCAATAAATCAGGAAATTTCGAGATTGTCTCCAGTTTTTGTGGAAATATCTGGAAGTGTCATTAAAGTGTTATTTCAACCACTTTTTACAATGATTGATGGGAAAGTAGCCAATGCCGTTACAGATATAACATCTACTTGGAAATGTAATATATGTGGAAAGAAAAGTTTAGAATTTCATAACAGTTGTGATGAAATTCCTATTAATGAAAATGCTTTAAAATTTGGAATATCACCATTTCATGCAAGAATACGATTTATGGAATATTGCTTGCATCTCGCGTATGATCTAAAATACCGGCAAATTCCAGGACAAGAAAATATACCAGTTAAAAATAATACTGATCTACACGCCATACGAAAAACTGAGAAAAAAGAATTTAGGATGAATTTAAAATGCAACTTGGTCTAATTACACAAGGGAACAATGGTTCTGTTGATTAAGAACTGAATATTGTTTTTAAGGTTATTTGGGACGCTGAATCCAAATCTGCCCTTGGTTTTTTTCTATCAGCTCGACTTTTCGAGATATACCGTTATGTTCAAAATTAAGGCACTTCCGCTACATATATTGGAATAACTTGAAAACGGTTCACCATATTAAATTAAAAAAAAAATCCGAAACTCGCAAACAATATTCTCTTAAAGCCGTGCTTACTTTGTTTTTAAATTTTCCAAGTAGTTTTAGAGATATCGTTCAAGTTTTGAAAAAAAAATTAAAATTTTTTAAAAAAAAACATTTTTTTTGTTCTTTAAAAATTCCTAAAAAATAAAAATGGGACAAAAATCACAGTTTTGGTCTACAAACAGTTAGCTAAATATATTTCGAATAAAATGAGCTTTATTTCATTGCAATCGGTGCACAACTTTTGATTTTGTTCACGATTTACTGAATTGATATAAATCGCGATTTCCATACAAAAATAACATTTTCTAATGTGTAAGTGTTTGTATGTAATAAGTTAGTTTTTTATGATTCTAAGAATTAAAAAAATTAAGTAATAAAAAAAGATTATTTCATTTTTATGGTTGCGGTAGCAAGCTCATAACGCCTATAAATTTTATTGTCCCTTTATGACACCTAGTCAGTTCAGAGTCAATTAAAGAGAAAAAAGAAAAGTCCACTTGTTTTTATTGATGTGTGGTTTACCGTTGGTAACGGATGATTTTTTAAAGGAATTCCCCTGAACACATGTGTTCATTCATAAGTGACTGTCAATAAAATTGTGGATATAATTTTTTTTGGTACTTCAGTAAAAAACTACTAAGTATTTATATGGGTTCATTCAACCAATTTTTCTCATTCAACAAGTGTTTACGAAAGCGAAAAGTATAACAACAAAAAATATAAATCATTTTACATTGAACATTTAATCAGTCAACACAAAAAAGTTCAATTTTGTTCCCGTGTGTTATTTATTGAAAATTGTGTTACTTTGATATATACTATACTTCAAAATTGTGCAATGGCTACGTCAAGAAACACCTGTAAAATCAATCCCAACTATTTTTGTAACATTTGTGGCGAATACACGTTTATAAAAAATAGAAAAAGTGTGTCAGATTTTATTAAAAAAATTTATTTTGACTACTTCGGATTTACCATGGAAACCCGTGACAAGTACTGGATTCCTAATACTGTATGTAAAAACTGTGTAGAGTATTTAAGGTTATGGGCAAACAAGCAACGGACCCACTTCAAGTATAAAACACCAATGATCTGGCGGGAACCTTCGAATCATTATGATGATTGTTATTTTTGCGCTGTCAACATAACAGGCATTAATAAAACAAACCGGTCTAAATGGATTTATCCTAACGTGTTGTCTATTACCCAACCAGTCCTGTACTCTAGTGAGGATTCAGAACCACAACCATCTACATCTACACACAATTTCCACGACTTACGACAAAATGTTCCTTCACCAATTTCTGAATTTGGATCAGATGACTTGCATTTAGATATTTCTTCTGAACGCGAGCAATTTAATCAGGAGGAGCTTAGTGATTTAGTGAGAGACCTTGGACTTTCTAAAAAAGCATCTGAAATTCTTGCTTCTCGATTAAAGCAAAAAAATCTGTTAACCCAAGGAACAACAATTTCATACTACCGTAACAGAGAAAAAAACTTACTTCCATTCTTTTCCGAAGACGATGAATTTGTTTATTGTTCAGATGTTCCTGGTTTAGTAACAGCGATGGGATTAGAGGAGTATGATCCAAATGACTGGCGACTATTTATAGATTCTTCTAAACGCAGCCTAAAATGTGTACTTCTGCATAACGGTAATAAATTGGGTTCGTTGCCCATTGCACATTCAACTAAAGCTAAAGAAGAATATTCTACAATTGCCTCAGTTATAAATAAAATAAAGTACAACGAACACCGCTGGCTAATTTGTGTGGATCTAAAAATGGTGAATTTTCTTCTAGGCCAACAAGGTGGCTACACAAAATATCCGTGTTTCATTTGTTTATGGGATAGCAGAGCCAGATCTGAACACTGGAGTAAGAAAGACTGGCCTTCGAGGGAAGCTATGGTTCCAGGAAACCACAATATAGTTAATCAACCACTTGTGGCCAGGGATCGCATAATACTGCCACCTCTCCATATCAAGCTAGGACTTATGAAACAATTTGTCAAAGCTCTCAACAAGGACGGTGATTGTTTTAGATATATCAGTAAAAAGTTCAACAATTTGAGTTCGGAGAAAGCTGGCATTTTTGATGGCCCTCAAATCAAAAAATTAATCAATGATGAAAATTTTAGTAATTCCATGACAGATATTGAAAGAAATGCTTGGAATGAATTTGTTTGGATAGTGCGCAATTTCCTGGGAAACAAAAAGGGTGAGCACTATTCGGACCACGTGGATAACATGTTGTCACATTTCAAGCAGCTTGGTTGTAATATGAGCATTAAGGTGCACTACCTACACAGTCATTTGGATTGTTTCCCTGAAAATCTTGGAGACTTCAGTGAAGAACAAGGTGAACGTTTCCATCAAGATATCCGCACTATAGAGGAGCGGTACCAGGGTCACTGGGATAACCATATGATGGCGGACTATTGCTGGAGCATTAAAACAAATCCCTCTAAACAAGGTTATTTAAGAAAATCTTATAAAAGAAAATTTTTCGATGAGTTGTAATTACATTGTAATATTTGTGTATTAAAATTTTTTATTTTTCTTTAAAATTCTCTTTTTGTGTTAAATTAAAAAGTATAGCTGACCATAAAAATGAAATAATCTTTTTTTATTACTTAATTTTTTTAATTCTTAGAATCATAAAAAACTAACTTATTACATACAAACACTTACACATTAGAAAATGTTATTTTTGTATGGAAATCGCGATTTATATCAATTCAGTAAATCGTGAACAAAATCAAAAGTTGTGCACCGATTGCAATGAAATAAAGCTCATTTTATTCGAAATATATTTAGCTAACTGTTTGTAGACCAAAACTGTGATTTTTGTCCCATTTTTATTTTTTAGGAATTTTTAAAGAACAAAAAAAATGTTTCTTTTTAAAAAATTTTTTTTTTTTTTTCAAAACTTGAACGATATCTCTAAAACTACTTGGAAAATTTAAAAACAAAGTAAGCACGGCTTTAAGAGAATATTGTTTGCGAGTTTCGGATTTTTTTTTTAATTTTATATGGTGAACCGTTTTCAAGTTATTCCAATATATGTAGCGGAAGTGCCTTAATTTTGAACATAACGGTATATCTCGAAAAGTCGAGCTGATAGAAAAAAACCAAGTGCAGATTTGAAATCAGCGACCTCAAATTAGTAAAAATTTGCTATAAATTTCAAATCAACACAAAAAAAGTTCAATTTTGTTCCCTTGTGTTATCGATAAGCCTCTTTGTGGCTATGGATATGATGGTAATACAGCAAGACGTTTCTTTGAAGATCCTGAAACTACTTCTTTGATTACTGGCATTGAAACGGCTTTAATCGCACGGTTTAAAGTAATATTAGCTGTCATTAATAGTAAACAACAAATTAATGCGGAGAAATTGAAAATATATGCTAGTGGAACTAAGGAATTAATAATGAACTTATATCCTTGGAGGCCAATGACACCAACTGTACACAAAGTATTAGCTCATGGGAAAGAAATAATACAAAATAGCATCCTGCCCTTGGGAGAACTGACTGAAGAAGCACAAGAAGCTAGAAACAGAGATGTCAAACACTTTAGACTTTTTAATACAAGAAAATGTAGCAAGGAAGCCAAAAATTCCGATTTAATGGAATATTTATTGATATCATCAGATCCAGTAGAACAAAATGGTTACCAAAAATAAGTCTTGAAATAGAAAATGATGATTCCGAAGCTATGAATATAAAACATCTTTTATCTTTTGATATTTCCGATTGTTTTGTAGAAAATAACTAGTAAAAAAGCAGACAATTGTTATGTAATTTTATGCCTATTATAAAACAAATAAAAAAATACTCATTAAAAAAAATTTAGTTATATTTGTTATTTAATAATGAAAATATCTTAGGCATTGGCTTTTTACCTGTTTTTTTTTTGTATAAAATCAGCATCAGAGTTTCGGGCAATTTTATGATCAGTTGAAACTCATTAGGTAAATACTTCATACACCATTAACTTATAATTATACCTTCTTTGAAAAGATATATAAAATTATTTGAAGTAATAAAAACGTGTGCAACCCTTTACCCTTTACAATAAAAAAACATGTCATTCACTATGTAAATGACCATTTATATGAACAAATAGAGAAATAGCTAAATTTTTGACTGTGGAGTGTGGTTTGGGGTCATTATTTTTTCAGCATGTTGCAATATATTTGATAGACATGTTATATATCGTTGAATAGATAAATATGTCTTCTTTAACAGTGTATATAATAATATGTAAAATTCAAAAATTTTGGAAACACTTTACCAAAAAAACCAAAAAAAAAGAAAAACCATAGTTTTTCTATATTTTTTTCTGAAATTTGAATATAAATATCTCAAAAACTATTAACGTTATCAAAATGATTTTTTAAAGTGTTTTAGATAATTTAAATGCCGTTCTGAATCAATAAACAAAATGTAAAAATATCTAATCTTAATATGTTTTTTATGTTAACAAAAAAAATTCGTATGAAAATTTGACTTTTTTCACCTTTTAATCCCTCCTGACCACGTTTATGTAATGGCGGTGAATTTTATTGCTGCAAATAAATAAAAATATTTGGAGCTTTAATACTGCGGTGAAATATTTGAAGAAATCGAGCGGATATTTTTGTATTAACTTTTAAAACTTAGTTTTTTTTTTTAAATTGCCCAATTTCGTCCAATGCTGGACGTAGGGTGCATGTCCAAAAATATTAAAAATTTCGCTTACAACCATTCTTGAAGCATATTCTTTTAAAATAAGGTTGTGAGAAAAAAGTGAAAGAGTGAAGGATATTTTTTGGCAAAAATTTGCAATTTTTAGAACCTGATTCAAAAAGTCAACTTTAAGATTTTGTGCTCCCTAAACGGATTGAAATTGTTCAAAAAATACTTCAACGTATTTTTTTAAAAAGTACTGGCTATCGCCACATATTTTTAGATTTTTTTTTATCTATTTTAATAAAAATGTTATTTGCGAAAAACCAAGAAAGAATTTGGTGAAAAGTTCAAATGTTGATTTTTAAAATCAAATATTTTTTAAACCATAAGCGATAACTAGGTAGTATAAGCATGTTTTTTGTTAATAATTTAATGGTTATTAAAAAACGTAAAAATCACTTCATATTTATAAAAGTTACAAGCTTTGAAAGCATTTTCCACCTCGAGGTGGTCGACTTTGGCACCCTGTAGCTCACCCTGTGTTACAACAGGGTATCTCAAAAATAAATATTTTGAAAGCCTATATCCTTGACTACAATCGCCTAGAATATACTATGCCAATCCAACCAATAGTTTAGAAGTTCCAGACTTATTACCACTTTTTTTTGGTTTTGAACCACTGTGAACCATTAGGATACGTTGGTTGTGAGTTGGTAATGCGAACAAAGTATGTTGGATTATGAAGTAAATATTTATAAAAAATATTTCCATTTGCATTATTCATGCAGTCGCCCCAAGAAGAATGTCGAGCGTTAAAGTCGCCAGCAATAAATGCTGCATCAAAATTTTGAAATATGCTACCTAAACAACAAAGACCGTTATTTAATATTGATGCATTAAAATTACACGAAATATATATTGAACCAAGTAATATTCGTTTAATTAAGCCATCAACTAAAAGCTCAATCATTACAAAAATATAAGAAAACCCTAATCTATCTAATGTGATCTTGCGAAATTTAAAAGATTTCTTAATAACAATCGCTACTCATTGGGAACTAAAATCTCGTATAAAATTGTAGTTATCAAGAACTATCCTATGCCTTTCCTTTAAATGAGTTTCTTGCACGAATGCAATGTCTATTTTATTTGTTTTTAAAATATTTAGAAAATCTATTCTACGGCTCACTTCGATAAGAGACCTAACATTAAATAACAATATATTGAATCCATTATGGGTCACATGACTTTTTAACCTCATCAAGAAGACCAAGAAATTGCTGCTTAGCTTCCTCCTTTGATAGATTCTTGTAATTAACTATTTTATCTTCTAAGGAAATAACCTCAGGTTGACAAAGAACTCTAGGTATTTCTAAAAACTCTTGAATTATATATAGGTGGTTTGGATATGGATCTTTGAGTTTCATTGGATGTAACATTTTGAAAATGACTTGAAAATGACCGACCTTGAAGAACAAAGCTATTATTGTTTAAAACATTAGAGACATTATTATAAGCTCCTTGTTTCTTCTCTAAAATATCGAGATTAATCTTCTTCTTCATTGCCAAATATTTCTTATATACTGAACAGCCTTTAAAATTAGAAGGATTTCCATGTTCTTTACAATTGTTACAAGGGATATTCCCTTGTAATTTTCTGATTTAAAATGTATTTAATATTAGAGATTTCAGTTGTTGGTTTACCAGTGAGTAATGTAACTAAAAACAAGCTAGTATCTGCATTTTTTTCTAGAGAATGTTATTGTAAATTTTTAAACAGTATAAACAGTATTTGGGACTAACGAATCAATCTCGGATTTAATCATATTTAAATCAGTCTTGTAATAAAGGCCTCTTAAGACAATATTTGTACGTTTCTTTTCCTTAGGAGTATACGAATATGACTCAATTTGTTTATCCCTCAAAAGATGCATCATTAAATCATGCACTTGGTAATCCTTTAAAAATAATTTGCTTTTGTATTTATTTTTGTTAATAATCTTATAGACAACTTTTTTCGAATTAAGTTGTTCAATTAGGTTTTCTATATTAACATTGAATAAAAAATAGGTGTACGAAAAGACTTTTCCTCACTAGAAATTCCCTTTTTTGGATTTTTAGTTGAATTAACGTTTTCACAATGTTTTTCTTCTTCAATATTAAGTTCACATAAAATAGCAAACCTATTTTGTGTGTTTTTATCTGACAAATTAAGATCCTTATTGTTAAAATTTTTTAAATTAATATTAAGTCTACCTTACTGTTATTTGATCTTTTTCGTTTGATTTGCACTTGTTGAAAATCTTCAGCATCTGATGAGCTTGAATGAAAAGAATCTTCAAAATCTATTAATTTATTGTCATGACCTCTATTTATACCCTATACCACTATGTGGTTTGGGTGTAATGACTTTGTGCTGCTGTTTGTAACTACCAAAAATTATTGACCTAGACCCATCTTTTATTATACCGATCGACTCAAAATCACTTTCTGAGTCGATTTAGCGATGTCCGTCCGTCTGTCCGTCTGTGTGTCCATGTGCCCATGTAAACTTTTTAATCAAAGTACAGGTCGCAAATATGAATATATATTAATGAAAATTGGTATGTAAGCTTTTATCGGCCATAGGATGAACGCCATTGAAATTCGGTCCATATTCAGACCTAGTCCCCACACAAATAACCCCTATGAAATCGACTTAAATTGCCATAAGATCCAAATTATCATATAGATCTCGGTCAAATTGAGTTTGTGTGTGTTTATTACACCCATTTATCAGTTGCCCAAAAATAAACCCTATATGGCAATTCTTTTTCATAGCCCCCATATAAAGCTGCTTCCCGATTTTCACTTAAATCTATCAAAAAACAAAAGTATTGCACAGATTTTTCACAAATTTGGTTTGTATATATTTTTCCAAAATATAAGTGACTTTACCAAATATGGTCAGGATCGGTTTATTTTTCGACCTAGTCCCCATATAAATATAGCATCCGATATGAAGTTTTTCATATCTGCAGCCAAAAAAATTAATAATAATGCCAAATTTGGTTTATGCTTATTTTCTATATCCAATTAGTTGGACCGAAGAGATAGGGCTCTAAACAATGGTATAGGGCATCGTATAGTCCGTCTAGACCGACTATAATTTTCTTACTTCTTTTAGACTGCATTGTAAAATCAGTAGGATCACTGACCACATTGGTTATATTTGAACTAAAATTTGAATTTAATTCAGAAGTTTGTTTTGATGAGCTGCATCCAGGATCAATGGTTTTTTAATATTTTTATTGGAGAAATTTGTTTTCGGAGTTACAATTAGTTATTGCAATCTCTACAAGCTTCTTATTTTGACCCATCGCAAAAGGCGATTTAAGAATCTTATGTTTATCTAAATGATTGAGATAACATTTTTAAATTTAAGGGTTTTTTTTTTAATAAAAAAGAAAATATTTGAAAGTTTATTGAAAATATTTTCAAAGAATTTTGATTTATTTTTTTGATTTATATATTTTTTTTTTTGAGAACGGCACGTGTGTTTGCTTTGAAATTCAAATTTGTACTTCCTGTAATTAATATAGTTTAATGCAAATGTGCATTACAGCCCCTGAAGAAGTAGACAAACAATCTACGAAACGTTGGGAAATATTGTAATAAAAAATTCTCTTTTAATTATACAATAAATACAATAATAAAAAAATTGAACTAAAGAAAAACTATAATTGATCAAAAAAATTTAATAATAACTAAACTTTTTGATTTAAAACTTTTATGGTTTCCTAAATATTACGCCTTGAACATTGTTGAAATTTCAAAATAGTGTCCACATCTTTCGAACTATTTAAGAAATAGCATGTAGAAATTTATGATGATAACGAAAGCTACTTCCATATTTGTGGAAAGTTTCAGGGTGCTGCCTCGTTTCTACGAGTTCATATGGAAAAGTAACGTAGTAGTTAAGTTCAACTATTTAAGATTTTACGTCACAATTATATGATTTTTAAAATGTTTTCTACGAGCTCATATCAACGTGGAACCTCTCTATCTATATCTGCCACATTTTCAATTGTTTTTGTTGTAATTTCTATTCTTAAATAATTGTGTGTTAGGTATATACTTAGTTGAAAAGTTATGAGCGACGTTTTAAAAACATTTTCATATTTTTTGTAAATTTTCAAGACGTTATGTTTCAGAAGGCGAAAGAGTTTCGAACCGGATAGTTTATGATTCGAGAACACTCGAAATATACAATATTTCATTGAAATCGTATACGACCCAACTGTTGTGCGGTTCGAAATGGATATAAATCATGGTAATTACTTGTGAACGAAATGGAATGGGAACACAATTGTTTGCGATTGTATTTTGAAATTTATTTCTATTTTTCTCTGAAACATCATATACATATCGCACCTCTAAAGTGAGTCAACTCAAAATTTACAAATTTTCAGTAGAGGTAAAAAACGTTTTTTTTTAAATATTTACTATAAAATTTAAAAACAGTTGTTTCATTGCAAATAATTGCGAATAATAAGTATACAACAGTAGTTGTTTTAGCGATTTTTTCAGTGGTCATCAAAAATAACGAGTTTACTGGGTGCAACTCAAAATGTGTCTTTTTAGTGGATTCTAAAGAAGCTACTCATATAGCACAAAGAGGGTTACAACTGAATTTTTATTGCGAAAGACTAGAAAAACCGATGTGAGAATTAACAGTGGATAGATATGACCACTGTGTACCGTTTTCTTGCAAAGAGTGAAAATTGAAAAATTTTGAGTTGACTCACTTTAGAGGTACAGGTGCGATGTATTAAATAAAACAAAAATTCTTCTAAAACACTGTACACAATGATACCAAAAGAAATCGGAAAAATCAATTCGCTGGGGTAATTTTCCTCCCTAGCATCCCCAATTATCGACTTTCGACTGTACGTGCAACCATCAGTTAAAGGCCAAATGATTAGCATCAGTCAAAAGACAACAGCAGCTAAAATATAAACATAAATATTTCTAATAACATACTTTTTACTTCGAGCATGAAAGAGAATGTTTTCTTTAGTTTTTCTGTAGCATTAAAATAATGCCGATAATCATGTTTGAAGATGTGTAACAACATAAATTTACATGAACATATGTACATGAAATCTTACTTACGCATACATATATGGCTTTGAAATAAGTTCAAAGTTCATTGACCGTACACTATTTAATAAATAACTTAATTTATTCATTAAAGATTTTTGTAAAGAATTATGCGTTTTGAATGAATTTGAATGCTAATCAAAATATTATGGTTTTGGGGAACATTTCTTGCATTAATATACACATATTATTTGTATTGCAAAATGTTAAGAGGCCTCAAAAAAAAAATATATATATATGTATATATATATTTTTTACATATATATTTTATATATATATATGTATATATATATTTTTTACAACTCCAATAAAAAAATTCTTATTTATATTAATAGGCTAGGCGATTTCTTGTAACTGATGTTTTGTTGTACCGTTTTATCCCGATTTTGACCAAACGTATATTATTTGAAAGGTATTTCTTTTTAGCCGATTTGTAGACTTACAGATTTTTTAATTTTTTCCTTTGATTGAGTAAATTGCATTTAAAGTTGCTACTAACACATACATAAAATTATACAATGCTATGTGTGTGTTTAATAAATTTGTTAATGTGTTTGTAATAAAAATGAGTTTGTTTTTTGTGTTGATTTGTGAATTGGCTATAATTGATTATTTAATGAAAAAATAAAATTTCCTAGAATTAGCGCTAGAATTTCGAGGGCTGGAATCTGCTAGTTAAGATAAATAAATCAAATTACAGTGTGATTGTCATGAATATTTTGCTTTTAAATATTTTTGTTAAAGTTCATATTGAATGTGCATGTTATATGATGAATTGGTCTCAAGGTCTCTATTGTGATTTGAAAACATATGCAAAGCAAATCGATATACATGTATGCAAATAATGTGGCGGCACTTCTCTCTCTCAACTCTAATATTACATCTTTCGTTCTGGTAGGACAGAGTAAGGAAGAACTGTCAAAGCCGCGATTACTTTGCATTGCTCTTACGGTAATGAATGGGCAGACGAACTAGCAAGAGCAGATTATGATGTTTCTTCTGCGGTATCAGTCGCAACTTTCCGGGGACCATTAAGGGAGAAATCTCCGTGCACTTCCTACGAGCAGCGGAAAGTAGATGGAGGAATATTTACACATGCAGAACAACAAGGCATACGTAGACTGACTCTAACTTAACTACCACTAGGAGTAGCAGGGCTATATCAAGGCTTCCGGCCATGTTGATGGATCATTGGCTAACACGCAGGAAGACTTGGCAAACATATACTAGACGACCTCTCTGGGATATCGGAGTTAGATCTGACTGTAATAACACGTTCGAGTGGTATGGTTTTTAAAATTTAACTCTACTTGTTAATTTCACGACGCACTGTGGCTAAAATTTTGATTTCATTGGCCAAAAGTCTAATTTTCTTTTGTCACCGATTTTTTAAATTTTAACGCCATTTTGTAGTTTATTTATCCAGATTAAATTGTGGGCGTGGCATGATGTCAAACTCGACTGTTTTTTAATCTCAGAAAAAGGTGTCTTTTTGTTGTTTTTGATCAAAAGTTATCATCGATAAGGACCTGCGGTCGTTTTTACAAGAACACAAACTCAATTGCTATAATACATTTCAGCAATAATAGTCGCAAACAAAAATATTCAGAGGGTATATATAAGTTTGTCATTCCGTTTGTAATAATTAATAATTAGAAAAAAAATTTTAGAAAAAAAATTTTGGACCCCATAAAATATATATATTTGTGATCCTTATAACAAGAGGTGTTGATATAGCGATGTCCGTCTGTCCGTCTGTAGAAATTACGATGACGGCTTCAATCGAGCAGCTAGGGTGCTCTTTGTCATAAAGTATGATTAACTAACATCCTGAGAAGTTTTCTAATTTAAAATTGTCCAAATCAGTTGATTAGGTCCCGAGAATTGAATGAAGAAGTGAAAAAAGTCTTGAAAAATATGATTTGTCTATGTTGTTCTTGTCACGATCACGCCCTCAATAGGACAACTGGGGCGCTCGTTTTTAATGAGAATGATTGAATAATATCATTAGAAGGTTTCTGTTTGAAAAATCATGAAAATCGGTTTAATAGGTCCCGAGAAATCACTGAAGAAGTAAAAAAATTGAAAAATATATGTTTCTGTATTGTTCCTGTTGTTATTCTAAATGTTGTATTGTTGTCATAGCTGGACTTGTTGTTTTTGTGGTCGTTGTGGTAATAATATAATAAAAACTAACCTTTTGTACATTTTTTTTATCAACTCTGGTAGAAACATTTTAAAATTTCCATTGTTTTGGCATCACTAAAAAGCTATGTTAGATTATTTTTGTCATCGCCACGAGCCTGCCTGCAAAGTTTAAGATCGATTGGGTAACAGGAAACGTGTTAAAAATCGATCCTAAATTATGTCGACAAGCAGACAAGCAGACACTACGAGTTAATATAAATGGACTAAAAATATACCAACATTTAAAGCAAATAATGCTAAACTACCTAGTTGTTAATAAAAAAAAAATGTGAAATTACCAAAAAAAAATTTTATGTATTAATTTATTTAAAGAAAAACAACAATAACTTTTGATGTTGTATTTCTTGTGTAATATTTACATATACATACATACATATATTAAATAATAAAATAATATACATATATTCTATATATGTACATTCATAATAACCATATGTTAGAAATAATTCGGTATAATATTTTATTTGTATAAAATTCTGCAATATTTTGTTTTAGGGAAAATACATTTCTTTTGTATTAACAGAGTGTCACTTCATTTTGCTCAGTGTTGCTATGCCACCGTAGATGGCACCAAAATTTTTGTTCTAATTAGATTTGCAATACTTATTTCTATTTTAACATGAATGTCAACATTTTCAATTAGATATCAAACAACAAGGTTAAGAGTATACACAGGGCTGGTCTTTTATTTCATGCGTTTTTTCATTATTCTTTTACAAATATGACGATAAGTTTGGCATAATATCTTTCTGCTGTGTTTACAAAATAGTGTTACCGAGTTCATCAATGAGTTTTTTTTCTTTCAAAACAGTTCTACATAGTTATATAAAATTATTATTACATTTAATTTTAAAAAATGTTTATAATTACTAAAGCATTACTATTGATATAAATACAAAATTGCACCTGTTAAATTTTCCATTCAAATTTAAGAAAATATCAATTCTAAAAATTGGAATTCAGATTTCCAATTATAAATTACAAAATATCATTTGAATTTCAGAAAATCATATTAAAACGTCGGAAATAATTACTTGAAATTTAGAAAACATCAATTGAATATTTAAAATATAAATTTTATTTTTTAAACACAAATTGAAATTCAAAAAACGCGAAATATGTTTACATTTAAAAAATCAACTGAAATTAAAAAATATATTGAGATTCAGAAGTCATTAATAGCACTTCAGGATAAGAAAACATTAATTGAAATTCAATGAAGTTTAGAAAACCTCAAATGACATTTAAGAATTTCGAACATAAAAATTGTTGCATAAATAGAGCGCAATGTAAGCAGATCTTAAATGTACATCGTTGGCAAGCATCTATTATAATATATATGTATATATAAGACATAGTTTATCTGAATCATTAAATTTGAAGAAAACGTAATTATTCAGTACAAATACACAAAAGATTTTCTTCAAAGAGAATATACTGATTGACTTATGAAGAAACTACCACGTGGGATATCTCTACATTTTCGCTAATGTTTTACCATGAATAAATAAAACCAAACAAAAGAAAACTCAAGGCAAACATATTTATAAATACTAGTAGATTCCTGCCCTCGAAATTCGAGCGCAAATTCTAGGAAATTTTATTTTTTCATTAAATAAAGACCCTAAAAATATGCTAATTAATTATAGTCAATTCACAAATCAACTCAAAAAACAAACTCATTTTTATTACAAACACATTAACAAATTTAATAAACACACACATAGCATTGAATAATTTTATGTATGTGTTAGTAGCAACTTTAAATGCAATTTACTCAAAATAAAGGAAAAAATTTGAAAATCTGTAAATCTGCAAAACGGTTAAAAAGAAATACCTTTCAAATAATATACGTTTGGTCAAAATCGGGATAAAATGGTAGAACAAAACATCAGTCACAAGAAATCGCCTAGCCTATTAATGTTATAGATAATATTTAAGTTAGAAACAAAATCAACCACTGTCATTACTCATAAAGACATCCCCGTAAATGAGAATAATTGCAACTTATTGAAGACATCAAGGTATATAGTGGTTGTGCGCACGGTTTGATTTGTGACATGGATTCCATTTTGTTGGAATTATAAATTGTGTCGATCCCCTAGCATATCTTTTTATATCTTTTCTGATGTACCATTCTTCAAAAAGTATCTTTCTTAAAGTATCCTTTTTTAAAATACCTTTTTATAAAAGTACCTGTTTTTTTAAGTACCTTTCCTTAAAAAGTATAATTTTTTTTAAAGTTCCTCGTTTCAGAAAGTACCTATTCTCAAAAAAAAATTTTTTTCTTAACAGATAACCATTAAAAAACACATTTTCTTAAACAAGTACATTTTCTTATAAATCTTTCCTTAAAAAAGTACCCTTTTAAAAGGATAACTGTCATTTTAAAGTAAATTTTAAAGTACTTTTAAAAAAAGCACATTTTCCTGGTATGTAGCAAACCAAAAATTGCCAAGATTTTTAGAAACATTTATTTAGAAATACCGCATAATTTTTAGCTCTCAAAACATTGAAAAGTATTATTCCTTATTGTGACTATTGGTATTCTGTTGTAATGCATTGAACAATGAATTGCGACCCCATAAACTATTTGTATTCTTAATTCATATAATAACTCGAGTCCATATAATGTCCGTACATTCGTCTGTCTGTCTGTCTTTTGAAATTACCGCCATTCAACAAAATAAACCATTTACCTGAGTAAAGTTAAAATAATATTGTTTGTCGTTACTACGAGCACGTTGGTACTTGAAATGGGTTAAATCGGGCATCATTGTGTCAAGATATGGTCTAAATTATTAAGATACCTCCAAAAATGCTAAAAAATCACTGTATTTGCTGAAATAATTTGGTAGTAAGTTTAACAAATTGTTTACTTTTTAAAATATTTTGTTTATATTTATTATCAATACTCAAACCGAGGTGAAGGGTATCAAAGATTTGGCACAGCCAAATTTAACACTCTTACTTGTTTTTTATTGAACACATCTTCATTGAGATGGTCCATTCCTGTTCTGCGTTTAAAACAATAAGGTGAAGGGAAATGTCAATGAGCCACGACTTCAAAATATTGATAACCATAACGAGAATGTAGATTTGAAGCAAAAAAACAACTGAATTATTGCGTATATTTGCTTCGAATTGAATCGTAGTCAACTACATTTGTTTGAATTTTAATTCTGATTTTTGCTTTCTTTTTTTAATTCGTGCTATTTTTTGTTATTGGAGAAGTTTTTCTAATATATATTATATTTGGGGGCACCTCAAAAATAGGGGGCCTAGTGCAATTGCACTTGTCGCACTTGCGATAGTACGGCGCTGTTATTATATACATATATATTTATTAAATTTGGTTAAAGTGTTTATTTTATATCCACAAATTGCAATTGCACAATTTATCAGAGTAAGACAAATTTTAGTTATAGTCCCCATATAAAGCTGTATTCCGACATTCATTTAACTCCATCTAAGGACTTACACACAAGTGTGCTTACTAAATAACGTCTTAGTAGGACCATTCTTAGATTAAATGTAACATATTGTCTGGCAAACGGTTAACCGGGTCTTTAATACAAAACCGTATTCGAAACCTTTTTTTAAAGCAATTTTTCCAATAACATATTTTTGTGTATAATGTTCTTTTTTTTTATTTTTAGGTTAAGATTTCGTAAAAAGCTTAATTATGGAGAAATTCTAATTTGAGATTCAGATTCAGCATACCATAGACCTTAAGAAAAGTCCAACCTGCAGTTTTCTAAAATTTTATGGGCCTGTGCAATTAATCGCATAACCAATCATTGTAAATATATATAATCATTAGAGCTAAAAACAAATTGCGGCATTAGCAGTACGTGATTAACATATATTTTCGGGTCATTCTGGAACAAAAACCTCAACCATGAAACCCATTATCTAAAACCATTTAGAATTTTGTTTTAAATTTTCATCTCCAAATATTGGATATCTTCCCATCCATCTGAAATTTTATATCCTGATTTATATCCTGATTTTTCGGGTCGATGCTCCACCTAAATGAAAAAGATATTTTAGGTTTTTTCACAAAAAAAAAAAAAATTTTGATCTTTATTTATAACTTCATCCCATTGCATGGGTTAAATATTTTGACAACCGCGAAAAAGTCATATAATTTTTAATTATTTCTTATGGCATATTTGGCAATGCTAGGGACCATTTTTATATTAACAAAAATGAAGAAAAGTTGTAGCTCAAATATTCACAAAAAATTTGTGAAAATAATAAAAGCATACAATTTTTTGAACCTATGTTTTTTAGTACTTAAAATAATGCAATAAATCTCTAATTTATTTCTAGTTCATATTACGTAAATAAAATATTGTTTGATGTGCAAATACCATTGATCATTTATGGATAGAAGTATGCACTTTTGTTAATTTCCTAACAAAATTAGACTTTGCCAAAAAGTAGTTCAGTAATCACAATTGGAGTGAGCAATTATTTAATTTTCTTATAACTAATTTTATAAAAATACGTATGAATATGAATTACTATGGTAAAAAGTACGTACTAACATGCCCCATTTATATAGAACTTTTTTAAAGATCATTAAAGGCATCTATTGAATATAATGACATTGGAATTGGTGGTATTGGTTGGAATATTAACTTAAGTGATTCTGTATGTTTGGTGGCACACAAATGTTGTTACAACCATAATGTTAAATTTTTGTGTAACAACAAATGGGTTAGGATAAGCAGCAACAACAATTATATCAGAGCTCCGAAAGAATTAATTTCATTGTTTGAGTTTAAGTACAAATTAAAACAAATAAGAAATTATAGTCGGTCTAGACAGACTATACGGTATCCTATACCATGGTTTAGAGACCCTATCTCTTCGGCCCAACTAATTCGATATAGAAAATAAGTATAAACCTAATTTGAGTGGCATTTTTATTAATTTTTTTTGGCTGCAGATATGAAAAAGTTCATATCGGATGCTATATTTATATGAGGACTAGGTCAAAATACGGACCGATCCTGACCATATTTGGTAAAGTCACACTTATTTTGAAAAAATATATACAAACCAAGCGCCCCGGTAGGGGAGTATGTAGCGTGCTCGCCTATCATGCGGGGGTCGTGGGTTCGATTCCCACCAGAGGCTTTGGTCTGTCGCTGCAAAAATCAGCCAAATGGTCTTTGTCACCTGGCTTATCCCTGGACCCAAATTAGAATACAAATTTACTTTGTATTGTAATTAATATAAATAAATAAATAAATAAATAAATAAATAAATAAATAAATAAATATACAAACCAAATTTGAGAAAAATCTGTGCAATATTTTTGTTTTTGATAGATTTAAGTGAAGATCGGGAAGCAGCTCTATATGGGGCCTATGACTAAGAATTGTCCTATAGGGATTATTTTTGGACTATTGATTAATGGATATAATAAACACATACAAACCCAATTTGACTGAAATGAATATGATAATTTGGATCCTATATCAATTTATATCGATTTCATAGGGGTTATTTGTATGGGGACTAGGTCTGAACATGGACCGAATTTCACCAATTTCAACAGCTTTCATTCTATGGCCGGTAAAAGCTAATTTACCAAATTTCATCAAAATATATTCATATTTGCGATTTGGTATAATCAAAGATGGGTCTAGGTCAAATATTTTTGGTAGTTATACCCAAACCACATGGTGGTATATGGTACAAAAATGAATTAAAAAAATATTAATGAGCTTCACATCATTGATCGATTATTTGATAATTTTAAATTTAAATAAAAGAAAATTGCTTCAGAGAGTAGACGTCAAAAAGTAAATCAAAAGAGTATACGTCCAAAAACAACTGATTACGGTAAATACTTTGCGATCTTTTCTGAATATAATTTACTGAATATATAAAATACACACTGATTTTAATAAAGCTTTTGATGGGATGTTTCATAATATTTTACTTCTCAAACTATGACTCATTGGCATACCTGAATCTATTATTTCATGAATTGAATCGTACCTTACATTTAGAATTCAATGAGTTATTATTCGCAATATTGAATCTGAGATCGTGTTACTTCTAGCGTATCCCAAGACTGTAATTTGTTTTCACTATTCTTTAATGATTTTCCGACTGTAATTTCAAATTTTTGGACACCGTTCTAACATTGGTTTATATAATAAGTGTTTCAATAGTTTAGATTTATACATTTTTTAAGAAAACCCGGTGGATATAGTCACTTTTGCTTGTTAGAGTTAGTTGAAGTGTTTATGGATCATGGAATATTATAAGATGCTAAACTAGTGTTTATTTCATGGTATCTGAAGATATCAGAAAAGAAATTGATGATGGATGCGTGGTATTTTTAGTGCTGTTAGATCACTCAAAAGCTTTTGACACAGTGGATCACACAGTCCACCTGCAAAAACTTAAGAAAATGATCCAATTTTCCCCAACATCAGTTGCATTGATGACATCTTATTTAGTAAATCGCGTTCAATGCGTAGAAATAAATAATACAGCATCAGCGTTTCTTCCTGTTTCAAGAGGCGTTCCACAGGGTTCTATTCTTGGTCCCCTCCTTTTCTCAATATATGCTACTGACCTCTCTAAACAGTTAATCCACTGCAATGTAAGAATGTATGCCGATGATGTATAACTGTAAATTAGCAGAAAAAAAGGAAAAATTGAGGACTGCAGTAGAAAACTGAATGATGATTTAAAACGAATCTCAAAATGGGCAGTTGCAAACGGTCTCAGCCTTAACCCTTTAAAAACCAAGTGCGTTCTGATACGTAATAGATTAACTAGAATACCAGTAAACCCAAACATTTATTTAAATGATCAGCAAATTGATATTGTCGAACGAGCCAAAAATCTGGATGTTGTTTTTAACAAAAATCTTACCTGGTCAGATCACATTGCAGCGGCGTGTGGAAAACCCTATTCAATGTTGCAAACTCTCTGGAACACTCAATATTGCACCCCAGGTAGTATTCGTTTACTACTAGCTAAGACCTACCTAATACCGACATTACTTTATTCATGTGAAATCTTTGCAAGTTGCGACGCTAGGAGTAGAACCAGGTTAAACATCACGTTTAACAATATCGCAAGGTACGTTTTTGGTCTCAGAAGGTTCGATCACATTTCTTCCTACTCAAAGACAATCTATGGGGTCAAAAATAAAATCACTCATTTTTTTACACAAAATTATTATATTAAATCAAGAACCAGAATATCTTTACAAGCGTTTGCGTTTTAGTAGGCTCCGAAGAAACAACAATTTAATACAATTTCGGCACCATACTTTGGTATCTGAATGGTAGTTTTTCATATTTGCGGTAAGTCTTTGGAATAGTTTACCCTCTACAATTAAAGAAAATAATTTTCGAGCGATACAAATAGGAATTGTTGTTTTTACACCTCATCTACATTACATAAAATTAACAATTGCCAAAATAGCTTTTAAGTTAATATATAAATATTTTTTTTCTCCTCTTTTTCCTATGTTTTTTTTATTCGAAGTATTATTGTAATTTTTCTATATTTTATACATCAAAATTGCATTGTTAGTTTTTGATTTCATTCTTTATTTTATATTTGTTTTCATATCTTCTCCTTTTTTTTATTATTAATTTATCAATTTTTATTTAATTTTTTCTTACTTATATGGATGTTTTTATTTTTAATGCTTAATATTCCTATTTAAAGTCAGTTATTTTTATTTATTTTTTATTTCTTTTTTTTAATTATTTTTTAATTAAATTTAAATATTGATATAATAGCTTTAAGTTCCATTGTACATCATAAATCAATTTAACATATATTAGAACCCGCTCTGTTTGAAGATCACATGTCTTGTTGGGTGGGATACCAAATTAAATAAACAAATAAATAAACTATTATAACTTATACAACTCGAGCTGTTCTTTTATACATAAAACAAGTAAGAAAATTATAGTCGGTCTAGACCGACTATATGATACCCTATACCATGCGTTTAGAGACCATATCTCTCAGGCCCAACTAACTGGATATAGAAAATAAGCATAAACCAAATTTGAGTGGGATTTTTATTAATTTTTTCGGCTGCAGATATGAAAAAGTTCATATCGGACGCTATATCTATATGGGGACTAGGCCCAAAAATGGACCGATCCTGACCATGTTTGGTAAAGTCTCTTGTATTTTGCAAATATATAAACAAACAAAATTTGAGAAGAATCAGTGCAATATTTTTGTTTTTTTTGTTAGATTTAGGTGAAGATCGGGAAGCAGCTCTATATGGGGCCTATGACTAAGAGTTGTCCAATAGCGATCAGTTTTGGACTACTGATTAATGGATGTAATATATACATACAAACCCAATTTGACTAAGATTTGTATGATAATTTGGATCTTATGGCAATATATGTTCATTTCATAGGGGTCATTTGTATGGGAGCTAGGTCTGAACATGGACCGATTCTCACCATGGCTGATAAAAGCTTACATACCAAATTTCATCAAAATATATTCATAACTGCGACCAGCAGTTTGATTACAAGTTTTACATGGACACACAGACGGACGGACGGACGGACGGACATCGTTAAATCGAATCAGATAGTGATTCTGATTCGATCGGTATAATTAAAGATGGGTGTAGGTCAAATATTTTTGGTTGTTACAAACAGCAGCACAAAGCATTATACCCAAACCACATAGTGGTATAGGGTATAACGAGGGGCTAAAGCGTTAACTCATCCTTGATCATTAAATAATTCTACACCTCTCTTGCAAGATTAATTTTTGATCAATGAAAGCAATGTAATTGATGTCATATATCAACTATTGGACTTTCCGGCAACTTCATAAAATAGATGCGATTTTACTTTAATATATAAAAAAAATAAGCTTTTTTAACCCTTATAACGATTAAGCCAGCTAATAACATCAATCTTATTTAACTAGTTCCTACAACTGTGTTTCCACTAAGTATTCTTCAAGAAATATGGCACATTTCATTTTCTAAACGAACTAAAGTTAATGCTTTTATTAAAAAAATTATCGGTTACCAGCTTGAGAGAAGTTTGCTGTGAACCCACCAATATTGGAACTGAAAATGTAATAATACGAAAGTTTGAAGTTTTGTTACATTGGTTTGTTTGTTTGTTACATTTCAACGAACTTCCGCTGAAAATTTAAATAATATATATTAGTGAGTTAAAGGTGGGAGAAATCAACTTTGTTTTTAATGTATCTCTATGCAAATTGTTCTAATCTGTTATGTCTCTTCGCCATTTTGGCATTTACTCTTATAAATAAACGATTAATGTTAAATATTCCGTTTGCTAGTGTTTCTTAGCAAAGTAAATAGAACGCTTAAAATAGGCATTCAGTTGTAGGTAGTGAAATCGGTTCTTGTTCCTTAACTCATCTTACCTGAAAAATTTGTTTTCAATGTTTCGTGTAAATTGCGTTCATGTGGTGTCAGAATAACCTTGATACTTTAGCCCTTCAAATTGTCGAGTTGCGCGTCAGTTTGTTTTGGTGCTATTTATTAATTACTATAATTATTTTGCCTTGCATTTCCAAATTTATACTTAAAATATGTATTAATGCTAAGAAATAAATCTTTTTATATCGTACCGAAACGTAACTGAAACCTTATGCTTATATATGGAAAGTGACGTTAAAGCTATGAAACACAAGTAAACGGAATATTAAAAAGAAATCAATTAACAACAATAACAACTAGAACATTATACAAGTGGAGTAATTTCTGCGAAAAGACATAAGAGTTGGAAGAATTTTCATAGAGATACATTGAAACAAAATTGACGTTATAGCCCTGAAATGCACTACAACTGCTTTTTCTTTAATAAATAATAATTTTGGCTTGTTAACGGACATTTTATAATTAAAAATAATTTTTATTTAAAAATGTATACATTTAACATTTACAAATGCTTTCATTACTACTCTCGCTGGGAAGGTAGTGAAATTGTTATTCAAAAAAATTCCTTCGAAAAAATTGTTCACTTTTTAGAGCTATCAGGATTTTAAATAGTCAATGTAAAAAAGTGTTCACGTTAGTTTATGTTTCCGCGTGTTCAATGTATCATCCGTTTTCATGAATGAAAAATGTGATCAGAAATTTGAGTTTTCTCCAAAGTTTTTGAAATCAGTACATAAAAACTATTAGTAAATGAATATTTTACCCATCAACCCCAGATTCAGACATAAAAACTGAGTTACTAGAGTTCTTTTATGAAGTCGAAACATAATTAATTTACAAAGCTGTGTCAAAAAGTAACGTTTATCAATGCTTTTTTTTTTATAGATTTTGATCCCAAAGTAAACAAGAAAGATATTTATAACGTGAAAAACTCATGCAATGTTTTAGTTAAAATCGAACCACTACGTAAAACTAATAAATTAGTTCAATGCTTTCGGTGTCAAATGTTTTGTCTTAGTGATGTTTATTGTAAAAGACTGCTTCGATGTGTGAAATGTGGACTTGGCCATTCAATCGTTAAAAGTATCAGTGATAAAAATACACCACATGTCTGCTTTCGTTGCCTGCAAAACCATACAGCCAATTATAAAGGATGTAGAGTTTATATACTATATATTCTATTGAAGAAAGAAATTATAAGAATTCTATTTAACAGCAAAATCAAAACCTAAAAATTTCATTTAGTCCACAAGTTTTTTCCATATTTACCAAATAATTAAAACTTAAACTTTCGAAAGATACAAATTTCAATCAGCAATCTTACCCAGGAGTTGCTCAAGCTAACAATTTCAATAATTACACCATCCTTATGCCAACAAGTAAGAAAATTATAATCGGTTAATCGGTCTAGACCGACTATGCGATAACCTATACTATGCATTTAGAGAATTGGTCTTAGGTTCAAGAAAATCTGAGTATATAGATCTGAGTGTATAGAAAATCTGAGTGGAATTTTTACTAATTTTGTCGCCTGCAGATATGGAAAGTTCATATTGGATGCTATATTTATATAGGGACTAGGTCGAAATATGGTCCAATCGTTACCATATTATATAAGGTCACTTATTTTTTGCAAAAAAAAATATTTTTGCTTTGAGAGGTTTAAGTGAAGATCGGGAAGCAGCTTATTATTAAGATTTGCCCTACAGGATTTTTTTTGGATTACTATTTAATGGATTTAATAAATACTCAGAAACCCAATTTGACCGATACCTATATGATAATTTGGGTCTTATGGCCATTTAAGTCGATCTAACATTTACAGATTTTCATCAATTTCAATGGAGTTTGTTCTATGGCCAATATAATCTTATATAAAGGTATAAATATAAGCGTTAACAAAACTATCATTATTCCGTTTTGTTTGCAGGAAGACCTATATACATACTAGCCAAGAGATATTAAAGATAGCGATGAATTAAGCTTAGCCCACTCTCCAATAACTTAAAATTTTTGTACAGTATTACAATCAATACAAAAAACGATAAATATGTTATCTACAAAAACTGACTTGGAAGCTTTTTAATGACGGATAGATAAAAACATTAATATAAATTCCTCAATTAAATTAAAAAATTAATTCATGAAGCAAAAATTTAGAAATAAAGGAAGGTTATGATGAATTTGGTAATCCATTTTGAACAATATTTTTACGGGGGTTACGCCAATACTGGAAAGACAACGAATAATCTCAGAACACCAGTTTGCTTCTCGATATAATTATGGTACTCCTGAGCACTGTCAACATATAATTTTACGTTGTTCATTGAAACGTAAAAAATATTGTTCAGCTGTATTTTTTGACATTCAGCAGGCCCCCAGGGATTCTTTATAAATTAAAACAAATTTTTATTTTTAAAATCGTATCTAGAAGAAAGGTATTTTTATGCAATTGTTAATAGGGAAATCTCGGATACATGTCCTATAAAAGCAGGAATTCCTTCACCATATTTATGCCTGATATTCCTATACATTGATGGCAGTAAATGGCGCACCTGATATTGCTTCAGAAACCATTGCTTAAAATCAATTAAATGATATCGAGTTTTGGTTAAAAAATAGAATATCAAAGTTAATACTGATAAATCCTCCCATATTGCTTTTACGTTAAGAAGTCAGTATGTACTGTCCAGCTGTTGTTTTGAATGGCATGCAAATTCCTAATTCGATCTCCATTTTGATGGCAGAAACACAAGGAAAACATTGATTCAGCAAAAGGAGAACAATTAAAGGAAAAATTAGAAAAATGTATTGGTTACTTAGTAATAAATCTGAGTTATCCCTGGAAAATAAACTTTTACTCTACAAGACAATATTGAAACCCATTTTGATTTACGGAATAGAGCTTTGGTGAACCGCTAGTAATTCAAACATTAAAACTCTTCAAAGATACCAAATAAAAACACTAAGATTAATAGGAGATGCTCCTTGGTTCATAATTGATGACAATATTCACAAAGACCTGAAGATGAGATAAATAAATATACCACACGATGATTGAACTTAAAAAACAATCATTGAGATAAGCAGCATACACAAAATTATGGTTCGTAACGAAAAAGCAGCTTACTAGCGGAAAATAAATTGGAGATGAAATTCTTAAAAAATTTTGTGGATATGTTTTATACTCTGTCAGCATTAATTATAATCAAATTTTAATGAATTTAAATTCAAAATACTGTTAACTGTTTCAAAAACTCACCAATTAAATCCAAAAAAAAAAAAAACATTGTAAAACCTCGTATTTACCAAAATAATGAAAATGATAAATCAATGGCCCGTATTCATAGTGAAAAATAAAATACACTTTAGCAATTATAAAGTCTACTTTTATAAAAACATACTTTAGGTCTACTATAGACAACTTAAAATATACTTCAAGTGTTAAGGTATGTATGTGTTTTTTTTTTCTAAAAGGAAAATGTTTGAATCGAAATATAGAAAGAGATTTTGCAATCCTCGGAGATTTAAGTGAGCAACGAAAACCCAAAATATACAAAGAGAGGTATAAGCCATTCGAACTTGATGATGAGTTTTTTCACGGTACAGACAAAATTACAACACGATTCTTGATTAACTTGTTGAATATGGAGCTCCCAAGAAATAACCGAGGACTACCTTACCAATAAGCTTACAAGTGCTTACAATATTGCTGTTTTTTTGGGAGAAATACTCTTAAAAAAATGAAATTGATAAGTTATTCTATTACAATCTATTTTATTTTAAAAAAATTTTTTTCAGCCGATCTTCATGGAATGTCTCAGTCCACTGTTGGAAGAGTTATAAAGAACATTAAAAAAATGCTTTATTACTTCCACACTTCCTTAAATTTCCAAACTATACGTAATTGGCTGAAATAAAAAGCGGGTTTTATGATGTGGCTCGGTTTCCGACTGTAATTGAAGCTATCGGCTGCACACATGTGCGTATTAACCCAATTGTCGCCGAATTTTTTTTTTTGGAAAAAGTTTAATTTTTTGTTTGTTTTTTATTGAAAATGCATCGCTGATCAAAGTTTGTTTCTGACTTTTCTTCGAGTTTTTCACCGTTTCCTCGGAAAATGCCGTTCCTTTAAAAGGACAGTGGCAAAATAAACTACTATTGGTTATTTTTTTTATTGATTTTATTAACACAACTCATATTACTTCCAATCATACCAAAAACTTTATGTATGTATTATATGCATAAATAAAAAAATATATATGGATTTCAAAATTATTTTTTGGTTTGATAAACATAAAGCAATCTTTTGGGTGCAATGTCACATTACATTTTAAACAAGAAAAATTTGCTTTTTTGTGACATTCAATGCAACGACATTCAACGGGAGTGCGAATGAAAGGTTGTGCCATGTGTTAGTGCAGCTGTTGATGATGACTTTCTGAATGTTTCTAAAAGACCTGTTGCGATTTGTCGTCGAAAAGCTAGACCATCCAGTTTGCCGCCACTATTACGGTAGATATGCCAACCATTTTGCACCGACATGTCTAGACAGTGGTTTATAAGAGGAAAATACCATTTCTTTCCGCGTATACTAATTCCATACAATCCAATGTTTTGATCGGCTCTATCAACTCCACCCATGTTGTCATTATATTTTTTGATTAAATTTGGCTGTTGAACGATTATTTTTTTGTTCTCTGCTTGTGAATATCTTTTGGTCGTTATAGGTGGAAAAACCATATTATTGTTGGAAGCTAGGGTCACTATACTCTTATCGACCCACTTTACAACAACAATCGAATTATCAGAAGATGATACATAGTCATAGAATCCTCTACTCTTTGTTTTTAGCTCTCGTCCTTTCTGTAAAGGAAATGCCTTTCCAAGACGATTTTCTCGGACCGTTCCACTTCGTTTCAATTTCTGGCTTTTAGTTCCTCTTGTAATTTGGTAGAAGTGAAAAAGTTGTCAAAATAAATATCAAATGTAATATCAGGCCATCTAGTTTGCAAGACATCCACAAACTGTAGGACAACGCTTGCTCCTAAGCAAAGATGCCTGAAACCTTCGTGAAGTGGTGTAGATTTTCCTTGGTATGGCTCGAACCATTCTATATATCCGAGTCGGTTCGTCGCCATCCATATTTTATAGCCCCATCTAATTGGCTTTTCTCGGATGAATTACTTGGTGCCGTGGTTTCCATAATATGGTACCATCGATTCATCCACGCAGTGGTGTTCCTCAATTTCCGTGAATTCAATGAAGTTTCTTCCAAGTATGTCGAAAAGTGGACGAAGTTTTGCAAACTTGTCGTTTTGCTGTAAGTTTTGATTGTCACAGCAATGGATGTCTTGCATAATAAAATGGAAACTGCTTCTTGTCATGGCGCTTGAAACGAGTTCATGGTGAATATCTGGTGAACTTTCCCAATACATTTCCCGCCGGGGAACAATAACGTAGCCACTCAACAGCAAAATTCTGAAGAAACAACGCATCTCATCACCATGAACATTCCCTTCGCGGTTATGATCTGTAGCGTATTTATTTGTGTACTTCACGAATAGCTCTATAGTTTCATCGTAGAAGAAGCACGAAAAAGCTTCCATTGGAGAGAGCTCAATTTTACAGCCTGAAACTTCCTTCCAAATCGGCAAAGATGGTTCTATATCTCCCTTTTCCCAAGTATACTTCTTTAGTTGTGATGCCTTGACAATGCGGCTGGTTGTTTTTATTTGTTTACGAAAGTCCGCTAAGCATATGTCATCGTCGCTATCAAAGTCTTCATCGGATACACTATTCACAGCAGCTTCGGAAAGCAATTGTGAACCTGGCAAGTTGTATAAATCCACATTATTCTCTTCACCACTATCTTCATCTGTACCGTCGTTATTCCAATTTTCTGGTGGCAATATAAAAATTTCGCCTGGCTGATCTTCGCTGCTCAAATTTTCAACCTCTTGCAATATTTGGTTCAGAGTAAACGGTTTGCGCAAATATCTGTTCAACATAAAAAGCGAATGTTAATGGTAGGGTATTTTGCCACTGTCCTTTATAAAGAACATTAAATTTTACCAAATAAAAAGTAAACAAAAGCATTGTTTTTATTTTCATTGCGCAAAATTTAAAGATTATAAAGCAAACAACCTAAAAATAAGGTAACAAAATGTATTTTCTTGTTTGCTTTGTTTTTTTTACCGTTCGTTCTCCATCGTTGCCAAAATTATATTTTTTTTTTCCAAAATTTATGTTTTTCTTATCGCAAATTACAACTGACCGCACTATTGCAACTCTCACACTCAACTGTTACATGTTCTGTTTGTATTCTGTAAAAAAGCAGATCAATAGATCAAGTGTTGGTAAAGAAATAGAAGAAAAATAACGGGACCTTTTAAAAGGACGGTGGCGCCAACTGGGTTAAATGTCCCGGGAAAAATGTTGGCCTAAAGATACCAGGTTATTTCCACAACAGAACAGGTTTTTATTCATTAAATGTTCAGGTAAATTGACCTCACCTCGTGTTCCGCTTGTTATTATCTACTTTCTATAATATTTATATTTCAGATTGCATGTGATGCTGACTGCAAAATAACAGATATTGTAGCCAGATCTCGCTGTTCAAAGCACGACGCGCGGATTTGGGGGTGAATGCCAAATTTTATTAACACCAATAAGGAATCCTTCCACACCCAAATCAGCTACCTATTATTCTCATATAAATAAGTTTGTTGCAGTTACAACAAAAGTCATATTGCAACTCGAAACAAAACTGAGCGTTTAAATGGGCAGCTAAAATCTAAATTTCGTTCCATATTTGAAAGACTTCGTATTGACCTGGATACTGCAAAATATATTGTATTTGCCGTTGCTGTACTTCACAACATTGCAAAGGAACGAAATTCTACATGTAATTAAAATTTAAAAGCTGTGAAACCGAGATAAATGATACGAGCGTTTTAAGAAAGTAAGAAAACACGGCTTTTAGGTTTTCACGTCAATCAACAAATAACTTTATTCCTTATTAAATTTTAGTTTTATACTTAATCTACATAATGATAATTGTTGACATAATAAATGTTAAAGTTCTGTGATGCTACATTAAGTTTGACCTGTGATTTTGCGTGTACTGTGTTGTCAGTATTTATTTAATTAATTAATTATTATTTATAAAATTCTGTGTAGTAATGTCCAGTTTTTATTTACAAATTTTACAAATTATATTCCCTGACGATGTAACAAAGAATCATTTTATAATAAATTTACGCTCCTGAGGAAGTTTGAATAAAGCAAACGAAACGTCGAGCCGAAACATGACATTAAATTGATTTTTATTTACACATAAAAACTGATTATTGACCAAAAGCCCGTAAGGTAACCAACCCCCTTTTTAATTCTAAGTTAATACACTTCAATTGAATAGAAATTGCAAATTAATAAAGAACTAAAAATATTAAACGTAAATTTTAAAATATTGGTTTTAATTGCATTTTGTCTGTGACCTAAAAAAAATAATTTGCATTGCTTAAACGGAAATTGTAAAATATTGGTTTTAACAAAAGTAAGAATGCATTTTTTTCTGTGAACTAAATAAAGTTCAAAGAAATAAAAGTATGAGTTACAAAAGTGTTAATTGTGGTGTGTGAGCATTATTTAGTATTGTTAAAGCAGTATTATTTTATAGGGCTTACAATAGGGGTTTAACTATAACAACCTAACCCACAAACAAATGATTACATATAAAATTACCATAAAATCAACTTCATCAGATACATATATAATTTTTTAAACTCTCATTTATTAACTTGTATGTATTTGTTTTTCAGTTCTGGATGTGCTATTGAGCCACAACTACATGATTTTCATTTTGATGAAATAATTAACAGATCAAGCCAATCGAACAGAGTAAATTCTGGAAATTCTATTTTTTAAAAATATAATTCAATTCCTAAGAATGAGTGTATTTGTAAAAAAAAAAAAAAATCAATGTGAGTCCGATCACAGGGGAGGTGTGTAAACATCTACACCTTTTCCAATTGTAATTTAGAAAGTATCTAATGTATTTCAGAAAACATCAAATATATTTCAGAAACTATCAATTGAATTTCAGAAAACATCAAATATATTTCAGAAAGTATCAATTGAATTTCAGAAAATATCTATTCAAATTCAGAATTAATAACAATACCGAAAAGTTATTATTGTTTCTATTAGTGATTTGGAGTCGCAGAAAATGTTTAGCAATATTTGGACTTATTTGTTATGCACTGGAAAATATACTATGAGGACTTCATTTGTTAATCAGCTACAATATAAACACCAGGATAGAATTTTTTTTACCGATTTTGAAGTCATCATTTTGAAAAGAACACGTTTATATCGTCACCTAAAATGCAAAAGACCGTAACTAACAAAAAGTTCAAAATTGACTTTTTGTGCTGTAGTTACAGCCTTTTACTTAAAAACTACTATTTTACCATAAATTGGTTTTCATAAATAAAAATCTATCTTTATTTTTCAGCTTGATTATAAAATTTGGGTATTAAGTTTAAAGTAGTTTTTATTTTATGATATTTTTTGCTTCTCCTGTAAATAAATAAAAATATTAGTTACGGCCTTTTGCATTTTAGGTGACGATATGTAGTTTTCAAGAAATATTACAAACCCAGTGTAATACTTAAAAATATATGTTTTTATATATACAATTCATGTTTTTTGGAGCAAATTTAATAATTTCTGAAATACATTTTATGTTTTCTGAAATACATTTGCTGTTTTCTGAAATACATTTAAAATTTTCTGAAATACATTTGATGATTTTTGAAATACATTTGATAATTTCTGAAATACATTTGATGTTTTCTGAAATACAGTTGATATTTTCTGAAATACATTTGATAATTTCTGAAACACATTTGATAATTTCGGAAATATATTTGATATTTTCTGAAATACATTTGATACCTTCTGAAAAACAATTGATACTTTCCGAAACAGAATTGATACTTTCTGAAATCAATTGATGTTTTCTAAAATTCAATTGATACTTTCTGAAAGTCAATTGAGGTTTTCTGAAATAAAATTGATACTTTCTGAAATACAATTGATATTTTCTGAAAATCAATTATGTTTTCTGAAACACAATTGATACTTTCTGAAATTCAATTGATGTTTTCTGAAATACAATTGCCAACATAATACCATTTAATGCCAACATAAGAAGTGCAAAAATTTAATATTTTTCTAGTCGTTTTAGTGCCGCAGTTGACTGAAGACAGACATGGAAGCAAATTCGTGAAATTGGAATTGTTAATGTAGATAAGACAAATAACTTTCTAGTCGATGCTGATGCACTAAATAACTCATTTACAGACATACCTGTGATACCGATCAATAAAAACTTTTACAACTTTTCATGCTTGAATACAAGTAATGCCTCAAACAATGTTAATAATTTTTAATTTTCCTGCGTTAGGCAATCTGATGTCCTTTCAAGTTTTTCGTCTATGAAATCTAACGCAGTGGGTTGTGATAATATGCATCCAAAGTTTATAAAAATATTGCTGCCATTAGTCTTACCTTATGTGACGTACTTATTTAACACAATCATTATGTCCAGTACTTTTCCATCTAAATGGAAACATGCAAGAATAGTTCCATTACCGAAAACAAATACGGAGTTCAGGCCCATATTTATTTTATGTTATCTATCAAAAGTGCTAGAAAAACTTTTGCACCTCCAAATGAGCTTGTTTATCAAAGAAAACAATTTGTTAACCGATGCACAGTCAGGATTTCGTTCACATCATAGTTGCGTATCTGCTTTGTTGGATGTCTCCGAAAACATACGGAGTTAACTAGATAATGGTAATTTAAATTTTTTGGTGCTTCTTGACCATTGGAAGGCCTTTGATACGATTGACCATAGCACACTTTGTTTGAAACTCATGCACTTTTTTAAGTCTTCTGATGCCTCAACGAGACTTCTTTCTTCTTACCTAACAAATCGATGGCAATCCGTTAACGTGAATAACACATGGTCTAATCCTTTAAGACTCATCAGAGGAGTGCCTCAAAGGTCAATACTTGGACCCTTACTTTTTTAAATTTATGTAAATGATCTACCACATTGTAAAATTCACATGTATGCAGATGATGTTCAATTATATCTAAGTAGTCCAATGCAATCTGTTGCCGCAAATATAGCTAGGCTAAACGATGATTTACAAAAGATTTTTCTCTGGGCAACTGCAAATGGACTTTGTCTTAATCCAAATAAGTCAAAGTGCTTGATAATTCATAAAAGAACAACTGATCCTGCCATAAGTGATGACATTTTAATAAATGGGGAAAAATAGTAATTGTAAATTCTGCCAAGAACCATGGGTTGATTTTTAATAGCAATTTAACATGGACAAATTATGTAAACGTACTAGTCGGACAAACTTACAATAAGTTAAGCACACTTTGGTCATCACAATATTTCACCCCTTTACGAATAAGAATTCTTCTCGCTAAGACATATCTAATTCCAAGTTTAATTTATGGATGTGAGCTTTTTTCAAGCTGCGATTCTACCAGCAAAAGAAGACTTAACGTTATCTTCAAAATGTTATTATATATGTGTATGGATTACGAAAGCATTCTCAAGTCTCCCACATTTCAACAAAACTTTATGGCGTCTCGTTCGATAGCCTTCTTAAGATCCGTGTACTTTGTTAACTACACAAAATTATCTATACACAAACCCCACTATACCTTTTCGAAAAAATTCGGTTTGCAAGATCGCAAAGACGAAAAAATATTATTATTCCATTTCACCGTTGTCTTGCATCTGAATGGCAGTTTTACTTGTATGCTTCACGTCTTTGGAATATTCTTCCACATACCCAACAACTTAATAGCAACGCAAATAGTTTTAAGCAGTTTTTATTTAAATTTTTATACCCTATACCACTATGTGGTTTGGGTATAATGACTTTGTGCTGCTGTTTGTCACTATCACTATCTGGTTCGATTTAACGATGTACGTCCGTCCGTCCGTCCGTCTGTGTGTCCATGTAAAGCTTGTAATCAAACTGCAGGTCGGAAATATGAATATATTTTGATGAAATTTGGTATATAAGCTTCTATCGGCCATGGGATGAACGCTATTGAAATTGGTGAGAAGCTGTTTTTGTGATTGTATTGTGAAATTGGATTTTACCACCCTGAGCGCATAGATGTTTACACATCAAAAATATTTGTTGGTAATTTTAAAGTTGGTAATTTTATAGTTGTCAAATTAAATATAAAAAATTAAATGGAATTTCTTAAATACACATGATCATAATAGATACACTTCTATCTTATTCCTTTAGAAAAACAACCAAATTGAATTCGAAGCAATGAAGGGAATTAAAAACATCAAAGATTTTATATAGAAACCCCAACTTAAAAACAATTAAAATAAAAGTGTTTTTCTAATAAGCCAGATGTCTATCTATTATTATGATCAGGTTTGTATATACATAAATCTAATTTCTTAAAAAAAAATCGGTTTTTGAGAATCAAAAAATATATTTATTTATACTTTTAAGATATTATATATTCGTTTGTATGTATGTACACGGCTTTAACTTTGTTAACAAATCATTTGATCCTGATTCTGAATAATTTCTAACTCAAATCATTTAATGATAAAGATCAAAACTCAGACTTTTTGTTTATATAATTTTACTTAAAATATGAGAGTTCAAAGAAAAAAATAACAATTTATTTATGGTTACGATGGACATTTTTAAGATAAATTCTATCTTAAAACTAAGTAAATAAAATTTATGAAAATAAATTGTTTTGTACTTTTGTATGTATCAACAAAACGAGGCCCTCTGCTCCTTATAGGATCAACAAAAAAAGTAGATGCAAAGTGTTATTTATTTACTTAATATATGAGTGACCAGAAAAATAAGGCTTTGTTTGATTTTTTAACTTAATAATGTTCATCGTGACATTATTAAGATTAAAAAAAACATTTAACTATTAAGAACTAAATAAATTAATAGAACCATTTAAAAAAATATTTTTAACTTTTAAAAAAATTGCACGGCCACATACTCTGCACTTTTGCCACGAAGAAGATCCATTTTCAATTCTTGCAATTTATGCATTCGTTTCTGATGCTCAATTTCATCGTTCAATTGTTTTTTTGTAGTTTGCAAATTTGCTCGGAGTTCAAAGATGCCTTTGCGATTTGGCACTGCCGTTATAACAGGACGCTGTTTTTCGACGCTGTTTTGGGAAGACTTCTTAAGCGTTGCAGTTTTGAAGGCGAAAAGTATTTTTTGTCGTCATCTGCACATTTTTAAGGAGAATTGGTTGATGTTTCATTCTTCACTAAGAAAATTTCTTCTTCACTGTTGGCTTGGCTATTTTGATTTTCAGAGTCCAAGTACTCAATATTTTTATAGTTATTGGCCCGATTATCTTCACCAATGCAGTTGCTGTTAATTAATATGGTGTCTTCTTCAAATTCATGAATAATCATGCTTTGGATAAGACTCCACCCTCAGTTCGGGAGTATTAACTGAATTGCCAGTTGCTACAGATGCCCGTTTCACGCTCGGAACAGCTTTTCTAGCACTCACTTTCATTCGTACCCATTGTGACTTTATCTTTCCAACTTCGCGATCGTATCCAGCTGAATCGCTTTCCACAAGCTCTTTTTTTGTATCATGGAAGCGTCATTTCCTTTGTCCTCTACAATATTAATATGAAGGCTAATACATTACCTGAGGAATTCTTTCTCCGCTGTAACTCAGTTCGCCTCCCTTTCCCTCGGCTTCTTTTGTTCATGTAAAAATTTGCAATGAATTAATTGCCAAAACAAAATTTGTGTCATATTAAACTTACCTTTTCCAAATTTTTCATTTCAAAAGAATACAGTGATCAACTTTAAACACCGAATAAACTCTGAACAAAAAGAAAAACTATTGTTTTTTGTCAATGAACATTTTACTTTTCACTAAATACAGATAATAATAAGTAAATGCTGTGTTAAATAAAGTTTTTTTTTATATTTTTTTATTTGTAAATTTCCTGATATGTATTTGTTTGTTTATTTTTGTATTTTTTTTTCTAAATGAAAAAGAATCAGTTGATCAAGATTGCCACTTGCTGAGATTTTGTTGCAGATTGCATGCAGAAATTTTGTACGTTTGAGGTATCACCCATTTAAAGCTGGTTGAACTTAAAACCGACTTTATTTTTGGCTATAGTAGCAAAATAGATAATAATAGGTTTTTAATTTAGAGTCGACTATGATTATGGGCCAATGTTTTTAAATGTTATCATATATAACTGTCGTTGGTTTCTTGTAAGAGACTGCGGTTGTTCGACGAGAATCTAAGTATCGGCTGCTGTTAAATTTTCCGAGAAAAATTCACGCATCCGGTTGAGTTGTTAGACTGGAGGAGTACCTTTCGATCTGTGACTGTTGTTGTTTCCTGCGAGCCGTTTGATGGATGCATATACTTGTCGCATATTTGCAGTGTTCGCCGCATACTTAATTTTCTCGGCTATGCAATTATAGTTGTTCTCCTTATGCACAAGTATTTTTATTCCAGAGGCAGATTGTCCTAACTATTTAAGATGTATGCGGTTTGATATTTCAAGTTTCAAGTTTCATCGCTTATCCATGGCTTACGTTTTCTGCCAACATGAACCAGTGTTTTATCCACAGACTTTTGCTATATAATTACAAAAGGGTTCGTTATCTTTAACATTTGAAATTTTTAGTGTTATTGTATTTATGTACAACTCCGCTGTTGAGATGTTTCGGATACGTGAGGGTTTAATTTGATGCTTCATGTGGAATTCTAAAGGTGCTAACTAATACCTGATCGAGGAAACTGATAAAGAGTTTGATGACTATAACTTGGCCAATTTTGTTTCGAGTATGACCATCAGATAACTCCCAAGTATACTTGCGTACACCATTATGGATAAATTATGTTCCATTTATAATAAAACCGACAAGCTGCTCACTATTATCAGTTCGTACAGTTCCAAGACCATTTCTCCCCATTACCGATTGAATGTTAGTATTGTTATTTCCAACTTTTGCGTTGAGATCGCATATTATAATTTAAACGTCAACTTCAGGACGTGAGGAGACAGTGGCGTTGAGTTGGAAGTAGAATTCGAAACTGGCAATTAAGTGTTCCAACAGTATTACGATCTGCAATCGGATTAAATTTGAATAAACAGCGATTACATTGTGGCGATAACAGTTTCTAATATCACGGTGTCTGGTGATATTTTTACCGGAAAAAAAAACTTTTGTGATATTAAATTTCGTTTAGGCCGAGAATTAAAAGTTGGTTCCTTGACATTTTATTTCAATCTTGTTCTAGTCTGTATGACTCCAAAAGAGTTCTTACATTCCATTTTCGAATCATTATCTGTTCTTTAAAGCCAAAACTCATCATCATATGTGATTTGTTTATTCTTTTATCTGAAAGGGTGTTCGTTTCTGTATAAAATCTGAAAGACCTGCTTTTTATGGTCGGTATTCTTTTGGTGTTACGGAGGGATTTTTTTATTTCTTCAGTATTTCCTCCTCCTCCACTTCAACTTCGCTCACATAGTAGACCTCATCCATTTGTAGTCTATTGTCCAGTGGTTCGCACAACGCATTACCGCGAAAATTTATTTATTAGCCGCACAAGCCGTATGTGGACTAAATTTTCCTCTAAATCTTTCCGGTCACTTACAATTTAACTCCACAGATACTAGTCGCTCTTTCCTCCCACCCATAACATATTTTCCTAATATCAGCACAATGCACTTTATTAATAGCGGACATCCCCTGAGTGTTGATGTGTATATAAAAAAAAGCTGTTTTAGCAAACATTTATTACAAAACTTACAGTGTTCATGCTGTCCGGATAACTTTTATTCCTAGCCGACTACGTATAGTATAAGTTGCTCAATATCTGCCAGTTGTGAGGTTGTATATGGCCAAATACCAGTGAAAGCTCTTTTTCATCGTAGTATTTTCAGCTTGTTCGAATTTTTTTATTTTAATCTATGCATACCTTAAATGTTTTAATTAAATTTTAATAGTGAGAGTGAAACTCTATTCATTGGATACTTCCGCTCTTTCATTTAGATCTGATATATTTTATACCTACCACATGGTTTCGGATTCTTTTTTTTTTTTGAGGACCAAGTCAAAAAATGTATCGGTCATTATCTTATTTGGTAAAGTCACTTATTTTATTCAAAAACATATAGAAACAAAATTTAAGTAGGATATATGCAATATTTTTGTTTTTTGATGAATTTAAGTGAATATCGAGAAGCAACTTTATATGGAATGTTATGACTAATTACGGTCATGCAAGATTTATTTTTGGACAACTTATTTATGACCAGTATTTACTTGTATGATAATCTGGATTTTACGACAATTTAAGTCGTTAATTCTGAACATTGACCATTTATGCATTTGAATTTTATTTCCTATTCTTTAATATTTGTCAGATTCTAATAAATCAGTATACATATGCATACGAGGGCGGTCCCAGAACAAAAAAATTGGGAAACATTTTCTTTATTTCTCAACATAATCTCCTTTTAGCTCGATTCATTTTCCCCAGTGATATTCAATAGCTTCGATACCTTTTTATAGCAAGAATTATCTAGTTGCATAAAATAGCCATCAACCGCAGGCTCCAGCTCTTCATTGTTGCAAATCTTTTACCACTGAGCCATTTTTTTTTCAAGTTTAGAAAATGATCCGATAGAGCTTAATCTTCTAAATAAGGTGCGTGATGAAGCAATTTGCACTTTAGTTCATGGATTATGGCCATCGAAATAGTGAATATGTGAACTATGCATTGTCTTGATGAAACAACACTTTCTTTTTCGCCAAACGCTGCCTTTTTTCCTTAATTTCATCACTTAAACGCTGCAATAAGTTAGCATAGTACTCACCGTTGATTTTTTTTCCATTTTGAAGATAATCTACAAAAATTGTCCCACGCGCATTCCAGAAAACAGACGCCATAACCTTGCCTGCAGATGGAACTGTTTTCGCGTTCTTTGGACACGGTTCTCCTATTTCATTCCACTGTTTTGACTGTTCCTTTCTATCAGGTGTGAAATGGTGGACACATGCTCATCGCCAAGCACTCATCTCATACAATGTTCACTAGTTTACGCATCTTCAGCCGACGATCATCCAATACCATTTTGTAGATTTTAGTCGCTCTATAGGGTGTTCTTCTTGGCAGTTCGTACACCCTCGTTTAAACTCTGCCACCCAATAATTTAGAGTCCAAAACGAAGGAGCAGACTCACACAGAGTAGAATCTAGCTCGGCTTCAATATTGGTTGGACTGAGACCTTTAAAACTAAAGTATTGAATTACATAACGGTGGCCAATTTTTTCCATGTTTACAGTTTAACTGAGAATGTTTACTTTGATGGCTTATACAGTGGGACGACTTAAATACATTTTTGTCCAAAAACTATAAGCATGGTCATAGACCATTGAAAGTTGCCACCGAGCACTATATTGACTAAAGGAAAAAATGGATTTTCATCAAAATCAGCCACGCTCACTGCTATCCGCCAATACAATCCAATTGAATTTTCTTCCATAAAATGTTTCCCATCCAAGCAGAAGTCTTCAAATTTGGTACATACACTTTCTAGAATAAAAGGAAGATGCATGCCATATTTCATCAAAATCTGTCACGCCCACCGCCCATGTATTTATTTTTCATATACCATTTCTTTTACTACATCTTCACATTCCAAATCCTGTTTCGATGGCTCATGTCTTAAGCTGGTTAACAAGGGGCTGATGAAACCAGTAAGCGATGAAAAATAACAGTGTTTGTCCAAACTCTATTGCTTTTCTTGAGATTATATCTAATTGATTCATTTCGGAAGGCTTCGCTTCACAAATATAACAAACGGCTAATGAAGCTGTATTTGTAACAGTTCGAGCCAGCTTGTCATTCAACATAGTAAACACTAAATTATGTTTCACACTGAATTGCCTACCACATGCTAAAAATTCTGTACTTTTACAGTTGTAATATCGCCCTTCATTTTCTTAACAATACTTAAGGCTTTCTCTTTCTTTTGTAGACGAAGGCCTTTTCTTTCACCAGTACTCATCTCAAGATATTGACAGCGGAGTTAAGATATTGACAGAGGAGTCCCTGATAATATCACCTGATAAGTTCTGGTTATATTCCACATGGCCAGATGAACCATCACAACCCCGTATAGATGTGAGAGTTCAACTAGAAACTGTCATAACATTTACTTCTTCGTTTGCAAGCTTATTTGCATAGAACAGAAAACAATTGTATCCTTGCTTTTTAAAGCCTTTGTTGATACATTCATATTGGAACTTCGAGAGCTCTGCATCCATAATTATTACTAGTAATAATCAATGACGGAATATAAGATGGACTTGCAACATTTCTACCCGATATTTTACTCGACATAAGCAAATGCATCTATGCATACTGCGATGCAAATCACCAGCTTCAAATGTTTTTACACGATCACTGTAATCTTCACAATTTTAGCTGGTCTTTCCCCTTTTTTGGAAGAACTACATTGATAATCAAGTACATCAGCACACGCTGATGGTGGTTATGATGTGTTGCTTTTCTATTATAAAGTATTTTACAACATGCCTTTCAGTTATGTTTCATACTTTTTAAAAAATTCAATCTATCATTAAAATGATAGTAATGGCTTTTTTGGTATTTATCTTTAACTTGATCTAAAGAAAGTTTCGAATTTTTGGGTTTTATGGAAGTGTATAATAATTTAATTTCTTCATTGCAATTAATATTTTTTAACACAGTTCTTCATATGAAACCGAAAATAAACTCATTTTTATAATTATGTATATAAATTTTAAAAACTTTAAAAATTAAAATCGCAAATGTTTTTTTTTTTCTTCATTTTGCTCACCACAAAATGATAAAATAATCATTTACTAATCATAAGAATCATATGATTTTGTTTTTAATTATCCATGTGCACTTTTTCGACCCAATTGTTAATAAATTATTGTTAATTTAAATTTCGCAAAAATTATATGACAAGTTTCATGACTTACCATAAATTTATAGTTTTCTTCCTGTTCCAGAAATTTCCGAGAATTATTCTTTGTTAATCGAAAGAATACATTACCAAGCTATTCCACAGAATATGTTGGGTGATGCGAGGCTACATTATTTTTTTTTTTTTTTTAAGAAGTTAATTTTTAAAGGCTTATAGATTTGGGCATATCTTCTCAAATCATTTCAAGGTATCATCCCTTACTTTGAGTTGCGGTATTCTAAGGCCGCGGCTTTAGTGGCTGAAATTATTTTTCATTGGCCAAAATTCTGTAACTTTTGAACCCATCAAAATATTTTAGAAATTCTTTTTTTAATAGGTAGATATTTAGTTGAACTTGCGTTTGTTTTAATTTCACTAAAATTGATTGAGTACTTTTTAAGAAATTCTACGTCAAAGTTGAACTTTTCATTTTTTTAACTTTTAGCGTGAAATATGGGTTTTTTATTGTTTTTTTATTTTTTAAAAAATGTCATATTTGGATTTTAATAATAATTATAAGCATTATTTGTAATAATGGGATTTTTTTTTTAAATGTTTACACTCAAAAAAATTTGTATACTCAAAAAAAAAAAGTAAAATCAACTGGAAATTTTTCTATTACTACTGAAAAATTAAAAATATTTTGCTTTCAAATTTGGAAATTTGTTTACACTCAGAGAATATTTCCATTTAAAAAACTAGTATTATTATCTAATAGTCTTGCTATTACTACAGAAAAATTTATCATTTTTTGCTGCCAAATTTGTTAATTTTTGCATAACAAATCTGCTAAACATTAGCGCAATGATTCTGATTTTGATTTGAAAATAAGGGCTTTTATTTTTTGAATCTTTCTTATTTATTAAAACATTTCATAAATATGTGGGTAAAAAAACCTTTAAAAAAAACTGCAATAGATTTTAATAGCATTTTTAACAATATTTTTCGTACTTATAATTATTATTCATGCAAATATAATTATTATTCATTTGATTCAAATATTGATTGCAAATATTCCATATTTTGTTCTGTGTTATTTCTGTTCTTTAGTAGTTTTTTGACTTCTTCATCTAAATCCCGATGTTCCACTTTCCATTGATTTCGAATACTGTAAATGAACGGATCTGACGTTGCCAATAATATATTAAATAGATCTTCATTTATGGAATTTCGTGAAATTTTTATAGTATTATGCTATCTATAAAATTTGTAATCCTTATTCCTTTTTTCCTGAGCCCCCTCTGATAGATCTCCAAGTGGCACCAAATGATATTAAATGACATCTTCTGCATGATAAAGAATTTTGTGAACTGTTGCAGACATATATCTCTATGGGTACTTGGTTGTATATACTTTTGCAGTTTCCTTAGCATAATCTCCAAATTTTTTGGAGTCAATTTCTTCATTGCACGCCAGTACTTCTAGGATTATTTTAACTCCTGTTATTTCAGATGCAGTTTTTGGATTTGAAAAGAATCTTCTTGCGGTATTGCCATCATTTGTATTGCCTAACCCTTGTTTTGGCTGATCTATAATCAATCCAAATTTGCGATATTCATCTTGAACATGTTTCTTTTTTGAACTTCTTATCTCCTTATTGGTTTCGTTGTTTCTTATTGATCCTGAAGAACCGAAATCCAAAACATAAGTCGTATTCTTGCATGTAGTGGTGAAAATCGAAATTCATATGCATTAGTGTTATCTAGTGATTTTGTCGGAACTTGATTTAATTGGCTCGATGTTGCTTGGCATATGATGCAGCTGGATGCAGCCTTCGTGTTAGTCAAAGCCTGCCCTACCTTTTCATCTATCATTGTCAGCATTAATTGGTAGCTTACTTCAATTTGCTGCCCATCTAACTGTAATTTTAATGGCTATAGTATTGCAATTTGGTACTTGATATCAGTAACTTCTTTGTTAATGGCATCATGAGTTTCATTTTTTAATTCAATTTTGATTGGCCTGCAGTATTTCCTAGAAGATGGTTCTGATTTTTCTAAATATCTTTTGTTTGCGTTGTACTAGTCGCACGTTCTGAATTTTCCAAAATCTTTTTCAATCGCAATGGTACAAATGATACCATGAACATATCTACTTGTTTGTATTGTTTTCGTCCCGAAGAACCATCACATTCCCATTTACAAAAAAGAATTAACTTTATGTTTCCATATTTCTTTACCTCATTTCCTTTTATTGATTGTAGTTGTACCTCTGTCGAAATTGGTGTTATTGTGATAGTGTCCTTTGATGGCAAACATTCCATTTTAGCAGCGGTTATGTGATGACATGCTGGATACATATTTGAGACTTTTTCAATCGCACGCAATCTGAGCTGAATATATTGCTGTTTTGTTAATTTCAAATCCTTCAAATGCCTTCTCATTTGTGAACTGTTGTGCATCGCTCGGAGTTGGTATATGTATACTCTATACCACTATGTGGTTTGGGTATAATGACTTTGTGCTGCTGTTTGTAACAACCAAAAATATTTGACCTACACCTATCTTTAATTATACCGATCGAATCAGAATCACTATCAGATTCGATTTAACGATGTCCGTCCGTCCGTCCGTCCGTCCGTCTGTGTGTCCATGTAAAGCTTGTAATCAAGCTGCAGGTCGCAAATATGAATATATTTTGATGAAATTTGGTATTTAATCTTTTATTGGCCATGGGATGAACGCTATTGAAATTGTTGAAAATCGGTCCATGTTCAGACCTAGCCCCCATACAAATGACCCCTATGAAATCAACATATATTGCCATAAGATCCAAATTATCATACAAATCTTAGTCAAATCTTTGTATGTATATATTACATCCATTAATCAGTAGTCCAAATGATTCTTATTGGACAACTCTTAGAGCTGCTTCCCGATCTTCACTTAAATCTATCAAAAAACAAAAATATTGCACTGATTCTTCTCAAATTTTGTTTGTATATATTTTTGCAAAATACAAGAGACTTTACCAAACATGGTCAGGATCGGTCCATTTTTGGGCCTAGTCCCCATATAGATCCATATAGCGTCCGATATGAACTTTTTCATATCTTAAGCCGAAAAAATTAATAAAAATCCCACTCAAATTTGGTTTATGGTTATTTTCTATATCCACTTAGTTGGGCCTGAGAGATAGGGTCTCTAAACGCATGGTATAGGGTATCGTATAGTCGGTCTAGACCGACTATAATTTTCTTACTTGTTTTAAGAATCCGTTTTGTTCTCACTGGACTAGTTTTAACAACTTTTTCAATTATATCAACTTTTGTCAATTGTTTCTGTGATCGTAATTGATGCAGGAAAGATTCTTTTATATTTATACATCCAATTTCATCGTAAACATCTTTAAGTTTCCGCGTCTTAGATCTATCGCTGCAGTTGTCTTCCAGCCTTATCTTGCTTTGTTGTTTCTGAAGCGACAGTAAGTTGGTCTTCTAACCAGTTTGCGCTTTTTACATAAAAGTTATATATATTGTAGCTAACTTCTTTGTAGCGTTTTTTAGTGCTTTGACGAAATTAGATAATTGCTCTTGTATTTCGATGCTACACGAATTTAAGTGTAATTTTATTTTAACGTAACTAAGAACATCTTCCTGGTTTTTATACTTTATACCACTTTGTGCTGCTGTTTGTAACTACCAAAAATATTTGACCTAGACCCATCTTTTATTATACCGATCAGAATCACTAACTGATTCGAATTAACGATGTCCGTCCGTCCGTCCGTCTGTGTGTCCATATAATCAAACTGCAGGTCGCAAGTATGAATATATTTTGATGAAAATTGGTATATAAGCTTTTATCGGTCATAGGATGAACGCTGTTGAAATTGGTGTGAATCGGTCCATGTTCAGATCTAGCCCCATACAAATGACCGCTATGAAATCGACATAAATTGCCATAACATCCAAATATTCATATAGATCTTACTCAAATTGGGTTTGTATGCATTTATTACATCCATTAATGAGTAGCCCAAAAATGATCCTTATTGGACAAATCTTAATCATAGGCCCCACATAGAGCTGCGTCCGGATCTTCACTTAAATCTATCAAAAACAAAAATATTGCACTGATTCTTCTCAAATTTTGTTTGTATATATTTTTGCAAGATGCAAGAGACTTTACCAAACATAGTCAGGATCGGTTCATTTTTGAGCCTAGTCCCCATATAGATATAGCATCCGATATGAACTTTTTCATATCTGCAGCCAAAAAATTAATAAAAATCCCACTCAAATTTGTTTGTGCTTATTTTCTATGTCTAGTTAGTTGGGCCTATGAGATAGGGTCTCTAAACGCATGGTATAGGGTATCATATAATATTCTTACTTGTTATTCCTAAATACTCTTCGGCGAATTCTTTATAACTGAAGATCTCCATATTTCTCTGAATATTTTTATTTGCGACTGTTACTGCTGAAATATATTATAGCAATTGAGTTTGTATTCAAATGTCACTTTCTTATAAGCCTTTTCATAAGCCATCATACTATGTTTCTAGGTAAAATAAAAAGGTAATAAAATGGTATTGGTTCATTACTACCTAAAATGATATATAAAAACCCACTATACAAATGAATTACCTGTGTGTGTTTTTGTTACTACTTGCATTAGTGCATCGATAGGTAAAATAAAAAGGTATAAAAAGGTATGATAATAAAAAACCCAGGATACAAATGAATTAGATCCTCTGTGTTTCGACATTCTTACTTATAAATATATCAAAAGTGTAGTGTATTTTGTAAGCAGATATCATTACTGGTAATGGAACAAATAATGGCTATTATAAGCTATAAAATACCTAAAGCAATAATTTACACACCATTGTATACTTATAGGGCGCTTAAATTACTGTAATTTGGAATTATTTTGAGTAATTTCATTAAAATGAAAAAAGTGTTCTACGCGCGGATCGTAAAGGGCGCAAAAGTAGACATAGGGTTAAAGAGGACACTTTCACTTTTCTTTGGGTGGTATACGTTTCTTGTTCCCCTTTGTGCCCTAGAAGTTCTGCTCCATTAAAATTGAAATTTGACACAAATATAGTAGTTTAATAAATATTTCAGAACACCCCTAATATTAAACGGTAGGGTTGTGACCACTTATTTACTTATTTATTTATATATTAATTTATTTATTTATTTATTTAAAGAGAACCGCAGGTCTTATTTATTCTTGGTAAAAAAAAATCACCGTTTTCTGAAATTAAAAAGCATTTGAGTTTGACAGCATGCCACGCCCACAATTAGCATAGTTTAACCACAGTTTTTGGCTACATTAATTTGTATATATTAGCTACAAAATGGCGTTAAAATTTTAAAAATCGGTGACAAAAAATTGGAGTTTTGGCCAATAAAATCAAAATTTCAGCCACAGTGACAAGGCTGCATTAAAAGAGTATTTTTTTGGTTTCTTATGTAAAACTTGGTTATTTTAATAGTTTTTCTGTGTACCCAAAAAATTAAAAATAATGATAACCATGCCCAAAATTAGTTATAATATTGAATTTAAAACACAGATGGAGGGTATCAAATATTCGGCACAGTCCAATTTAACACTCTTACTTTTTATAATCAAACATAAGTATATGAAATTTTCGAATGGTTTATGGTCTAGATGGCAATATGTTTTTTGTTGTTGGTGGCATTGGTTGCTATCGTGGTCAATATTTTGTTCAAAATTAGTTTTATATTATGTACTAGCAGCAACCCGATGTGCTTCGCTACACCCCTCGTAACGAAATAAAAAGCAGGCAATATGTTTTGCAGAAAACTATTGTTTTGTATAGGAGGTGCCACGCCCATTAGTCTGGTTCCGCCCATTTTTGGGGTAACTTCTCACATTAATAACTTATGAACTCAAACAAAGTCGCTAGACTTTCATTATTATAGTACTCCAATTATGTTATATTAAATACTTATTTTGTATGGGGGGTACCACGCCCACTGGTTGAATCTCGTCCATTTTTTTATGGGACTACTCACATTAATAACTCATGAACTCAGACAAAGCTCCAATGCTTTCACTTTTACAGTACTTCAGATATATGACATTATATATCTACTTTGTATGGGAGTACCTCTGATCGGGTTCCGCCCATTTTTTCGAGTACTAACGTTGATAACTTATGAACTCAAACAAAGTCTCAACACTTTACCTATTACAGTACTCTAGATATATGACATTTAATATTTACTTTGTATGGAGGACACCACGCCAATTCCTCGAATTATTTTAATATGTACATATATATAGTTTCAGCACTCTTGTTGTCGTAGTACTCCAGATATTATATGTTAAAAATAGATGTTAAAAATTCACTTTGTATGGGAGGTGACACGCCCACTGGTCCGATCCCGCCCATTTTTCATGAGACTAGTCACATTAATAACTCATGAACTCAGACAAAGTTCCCATTTTTTTTCGAGTACTAACGTTGATAACTTATGAACTCAAACAAAGTCTCAACACTTTACCTATTACAGTACTCTAGATATATGACATTTAATATTTACTTTGTATGGAGGGTACCACGCCCATTGGTCCGATCCCGCCCATTTTTTCCACAACTCCTCGAATTATTTTAATATGTACATGTATATAGTTTCAGAACTATTGTTGTCGTAGTACTCCAGATATTATATGTTAAAAATAGATGTTAAAAATTCACTTTGTGTGGGAGGTGACACGCCCACTGGTCCGATCCCGCCCATTTTTTATGAGATTAGTCACATTAATAATTCATGAACTCGGACAAAGTTCCAAGGCTTTCACTATTACAGAACTTCGTATATATGACATTATATATTTACTTTTTGGTACCACTGATCGGATTCCGCCCATTTTTTTTCGAGTACTAACGTTGATAACTTATGAACTCACACAAAGTCTCCAGACTTTATCTATTACAGTACTCTAGATATATGACAAATAATATTTACTTTGTATGGTGGTTACCACGCCCATTGGTCCGATCACGCCCATTTTTTCGCAACTCTTCGAATTATTCAAATATGTACATGTACATAGTTTCAGAACTCTTGCTGTTGTAGTACTCCAGATGTTATATGTTAATATTAGATGTTAAAAACTCACTTTGTATGGGAGGTGCCACGCCCACTTGAAAAATCAAAAAAATATAGCCTATTTTTCCTTCCGGATAGACAGTAACCTACTGTAAGAATTTCAAGACGATCGGTATAGTTGTGTAGTCTTCTAGAAACCACAAAAAAACAAACAAACAAACAAACAGACACACAAACATACACAACTCTATTTTTATATATAAGATTAGTATTTTAATTAAATTGTTTTTAAATGACTAAAAAATTAAAGTGGCAATACCTGAACTTATATAGGAAGGTAGATGAGATATATGGGTCAATATATGGTACTGGATATACTTTTTACTCGGATTGAACTTATCACATTACACTATGGAGAAAAGTAAAAATAATTTTATAAACCATGTATTGATTAGTAAGTCTCACCAAGAAAATAATAGATTTAAACAAAAGTTATGTATAAAATTAGAAAATAACTATAATTTAAAAATCTGAACTTAGTGATTTTACACACAACTTGAAAGTAACACCATTTTCCAACACACGATTAATTCCACATTACAAAAATAACAGTAGTAAGAATTCATTCTTTTAAATACTTACGTGTTAAAAAAATATGAAATATGTACACACATTAAAAGCAAAAACAATTTCTTTGTAGCAAAATGTAAAAAGTAAAACTAAGCGAACAACATGAATAAATCCAAAATAGCAGGGATTTATAATGGTACAAACATTGAATTAAAAGAAAATTATAAAAAAGGAAATAAAACATTAATGACTGACTACTTCATATTTTGCGTTTCTACAACTATAAAAGGACCTTGCAACAACTGCAACCCATTCAGTACAAATTTTCAATATTTAAGAAACGCTTTCAAAACGTTAAATTATTTGTGATTAAAAATATTAAGAACTCAATTAGTATCATCGAAATGTATTTTCTAATTCCTCGCATGCAAACTAGACTCCATCGGTCGAATGTATCCCATAAGCAGCTGGGCCGATTTGCATTAATGCTGCTGGTTTTACAAAATGCTCAGCCCTATTTATGTCATCACAATATCCAAAATTATAACACACGTTTGCTCTCAGTAGGCTCAGCCGAAACTTTTCCTGGCGATAAACGGACACTCATATCTGGCAGCGTAATCGGTGGTTCTGCAGGTCAACCGGAAGAAATATTCAGTGCCAGTGATCAAATAGAATCCAATTATGACGAATATCCTGTGAGTACACTCAAATTAAAATCTATTTAATAAAAAATTCGGCAGAAAACAGCAGACTCCGAAAACAGAGTAATCATTAGTTGCGAAATTGTTTTTAATTAATTAATAATATTAAAACAATCTATTTATACTCTATACCACACTATGGTCAGGGTATAATGAGTTGATGCTGATCTGTGTAACTACCAAAAATGTCTGATCTAGACCCACCTTTTATTATACCGATCGACTCAGAATCACTTTTGGAGTAGATTTAGTGATATACGTCCGCCCGTCTGTCTGTCCGCCCATCTGTGTGTCCATGTAAACATTGTCCTTAAACTTTAGGACGCGAATATGAATAGATTTTGATAATATTTTTTATATAAGCTTTTGTCGCCCATATATTTGTTCCTTTTACTCTTGCAAGGAGCATAGGCCGTCTGAGAGATTTTCATATAGATATCGGTAAATTTGCTATATGTGTGTTTCTTACACCCACTAGTGGAATTAATATCAACCTTCAGCGCAATAGAATCTATCACTCTTAAAATTTTAATTCCATATACAATAAACTCAGAAAAATTATAAAAAGATATTTTGATGTCAAATAGTGCATTTAGACTGGGAGTCAAAGTTAGTTCGAACAAGATGATGACGCTATTCGAGTTCTAAGCTGGAATATTTTGCCAATTTTTTGGGAGCAAAAAGTGCAAAAAATAAAAAAATCCACTTGATTTAAATAATTAAAAAAATAGTAGAAAGCATTTTACAATTTTTAACTTATAGAAAAAAAAAACTTAACATTTGCATCATATTTTAATATATATATTTTTTATTGTGGACCAACCATAAGCAGTGAAAAATCGCTACACCTCAGCGTTGGAATTAGCTTGACTTAGAGTCATAATTACAAAATTTTAAAATTAAAAGAGCAATTTATTCCAATGAATCTTTAAATTCATCCAAAGTCCTTTTTCTACTTTACGACTCACTGAATTTTATATTGTCCACAAAATTTTTTTTTTGGACAGTAATAAAATATTTACCAAACATATCTCATCACTAAAAGGAGAAACTTTTTGCACAATTTAAAAATTTCGGAGAAGTCTTGCTTTTATTTCATATCTATAATATTAATAGGCTAGGCGATTTCTTTTGACTGATGTTTCGCTCTACCCTTTTATCCCGATTTTGACCAAACGTATATTATTTGAAATGTATTTAGCCGATTTGCAGATTTACAGATTTTTAAATTTTTTCCTTTATTTTGAGTAAATTGCATTTAAAGCTACTACTAACACATGCATAAAATTATACAATGCTATGTGTGTGAACTGGCTATAATTGATTAGCATACTTTTAGGGTCTTTAAAAAATAAAATTTCCTAGAATTTGCGCTCGAATTTCGAGGGCTGGAATCTGCTAGTACAACATAAATGCGTTGGATCTAGCGCGAAAAGCATCTCTGCTCTCGTTGTACTACTAAGTGTTTACAACTCTGTGTTTTATTTTTGTATAGCTACAAAAAGTCACAATTTTTAATTAAAAAGCATAAGTTTAAAAGTAATTAAATTTGAATTAATTTTTATAAATGAATCCAATATGGTTTTGATAACAACAAAATAAAAAATGGTTTCTATATTTGAATCGTTTATTTCAGAAAGGGCACATATCACATTTTTTTCAGAATTGATGTTTTGATTATACATATGTGTATCTGTTTATGTAGACGCATTTATTCTTGAAAAAGCACGTCTCCAATTTCATTTCATTCTATGCTATGGAGACCTGAAAATATTATTTATTTGAGAAAAGGCACAAATCCTGGATAAATGCCCTTTCTGCAGTAAACTGCCTAAACTAAACTCAACTGGAGTAACATCTATTAAGCCGGGCCAGTCTGCAAATATAAAATTTTATTTTAATTTTATTTATGTTGGAAAATAGCTTATTGCCAATCCAAATCTTCCAATCTGTAAGAAATGACAGTGTAAAGGCTGAAGATTTCAAAGTAGATTAGAACTTAGATCTATTAGATTAGAATCTGAGGGTAAATGCAAGTTAATTAGTTTGGCAGCTTCTCCGACAAATAATAAGTAAGAAAATTATAGTCGACTATACGATACCCTATTACCATGCGTTAAGAGACCCTAAGATATAGGGTACTTAGATATAGAAAATAAGCATAAACCAAACTTGAGTTAATTTTCTTGCATTCGTATATGAAAAAGTTCATATGAGATGCTATATTTATGTGGGGACTAGTTCGATAAATAGACCGATCCTGACCATATTTGGTAAGGTCACTTATTTTTTGCAAAACATATGCAAACAAAATTTGAGAAAAATTTGTGCAATGTTTTTGTTTTTTGAAAAATTTAAGTGAAGATCGGGAATCAGCTTTATATGGGGGCAATAACTAAGAATTGTGCTATAGGGTTTATTTTTGAAATACTGATGAATGGATGTAATGAACATACACAAACCCAATTTGACCGAGATCTTTATGATAATTTGGATATTATGGAAATTTAAGTCGATCTCATAGGGGTCATTTGTATGGGTACTAGGTCTGAACATGAACCGATTTTCACCAGTTTCAACAGCGTTCGTCCTATGGCCGATAAAAGTTTACATACTAAATTTCAATAAAATAGTTTTAATTTTGCGACCTGTAGTTTTAATGAGCCCACAGAACGGCAGACGGTAGTTAAAAACATCAGCACAAACTCAATATACCCTGACCACATAGTGGTATAGGATATAAAAATTTGTATTGGATTATCAAACGGGTTTTTAGCCGTGATACAATAAACAAGGATATTTAAGTAAACAAGAACCATGTTCATACATTCAACGCTTTGATCACAAATTGAATCTGTTGTAGAAATATTTGTGTGGTTTACCCTCATTTCCTTGAATTAAAATTAAAATTTAAGAATAAATTGTCATGACCTAAGGATGGTCCATATATGAATAGGTTAAAACAGAATATACCTGGTTCCAATTCTAAGCCCGAACATATTTGGAGGAACCAAAATAACTCTTATAAAAGTGTGTTTAAATATGTTTGTGCATATGTTAACTTCTAAATAATTTACAATGGTAATAATCTGAACCTTAAACACTCAATAATTCTTACTTGACAAAAACAAATTCGTTTTGCGATGCACTTCCGTCCATTGGGTTATTGCGACCCAATATATGTAAATCGCAGGAATGTATGTTCGATAAATTTTGTATATACTGTAAGTTGGATCCGACTCATCCAATACGGAAACACTATATATTTTTTAGTTAACAGAAATTCTAATTTTATTTTACAAAAATAATGTAAGATGTCAACATTAATAATTTTTTTAGATGGTTGTACCGAAAAGAGCTGCTCTTTTGCTAGATCGTTTAATGGTGGCCCTTCATCATGCTCTTGAGAAGGAACACAGCGGTAGTGCGAGATTAAGTGATTTCTATAATAGCAAAAATCAGAATAAAATTCCAACGTCGCCATTAAATAATCGTGATACGGATGATAACAAGGATGACAACAGCAAAGGTGAAAACAATCCAAAACATTTAAGCGCAAAACAACTAAATCATTCAAATATTTAACGTTAAACGCTTAATTGATCAGTTTTTATTTTGTGCTTTCTTAAATGACTTTGATTTTTTGGTTTTTTTTTTTTTTATAGATTCTCCCTACCTTGCCATGTACAGCGACGATGATCCAACTGTCATGATGGACTATGATTTCAAAGATCTCAATTCCATCAATCGTGCTACAGGCGAAACTGTAAGTTGGATTATTAAAGCTTAAGTTGATTTGATAGATTTTTGGGCATGTGTAAGAAAATTTCAGTTAATGGCACAGAGCTTTCAGAGAAGAGCAAATATGGGCTTGGATTTGGGTGGCGATATAGGCATTGATGGTGTATCATCATTAGCTTCATCACCATCATTGACTCACGGTAATGGACTTTTAAATGGCTTCAGAAGTGTCGACATCAGTGGTGGTGGTGGCGGTGTAAGAAGTGGCAGTGGTGTGGGTGAAGGTCGTGCAAACCGTATGTATTGGCGTTGTTATTTTAATGCAGTCAGTTGTTTTTAAGCTTCAGCGAATAATTTATACATTTTAACATTAAATTTATGAACAAAATAAAATTATTACCTCTTCATTAAAAATCATTAAAAAGGATAATATACCGAGCTTGAATATAAAAAAATTATTTGTTCGTATTTGTATGTACTAGAAATATGTATAAGTTTATATCAATTTATAGGTACAATTGAAATTCTTAAGCAGAATTCTGGAATATATAACAGTTACATACAATTTGTACGTCTGGCGACATCCATTAATTTTTATTTATTTAGCTTGTAGTCAGTCGTCTGAGTTGTGTCTTAATTGTACTTGTATTTAGTAATGATTATAGTGATTACATACATTGAATCCTAGAAATATTTATCTCCTACATGTTTTATGTTTCTATATGTTTCTATGTATATTAATGTGTTTGTATGTATGTTAAATTAATTATGTAGCTATGAATAAGTTAATTTAGTTTTTTTTATCGTTTGATTTATAATACAGAAGTTATATATATATATATATATATATATATATACTTATATACATATTTCACCAATAAACGAAATTACCACACTAGTATATCATTCATATGTCAGAGATTGAGGGAGGCGAGTTAGAAAATTATAATTTATGATATGTAAGAAGCAAAGTTAATGAATAAGACGAGTTGATTGCGTTTATTAAATTGTATCGTAAGCCGCTGTAATCATGTTGGCCAAAGAGGCCAGACTTGCCAGATACTTTATCTCAATATCCCCCCGACAAAAAAATTTTAAATATTCAGATATATCAAAAAAGAATGTCGTACGCATACCCAGGCCCGTTTCTGGCGGGGGTGCAAAAGGTGCCCTTCCACGTGGGCGGCGAAGTCGAAGGGCGGCCGCCTACCAACTATTATTTAAGAAAATTAAAATTAAAAAAGATTTGATTTTAATTTTGAGTACTAAACTGAAAAAAAAACTGTAGAAGCAAACAAAACGTTATTTTGTTTTACCAGAAGATCCAAGTACATAAAAATTTTATGATTTTAATGTATTAAAAATTACTAAATTCTGTTCTTCTTCAGACTTTAATATTCATATAAAAATTTGAAAGAATTTGTGTATGTACGATATTTCTTTAGAAATTTCTAATCGATATTTATAGGAATTTTTAACTTATTTTGATTTGTTCAAAGTAATAACTAATTAACGCAATAAAAGAGTATGTGTATGTAAAGTTGTGAGTACGTGTTTTGATTTTGCTGATCCCTTAGAAAACACATGAATACTTTAGATTTGTTTTTTCCAATTAACTTATGTTTTTTTCTTTTAAAATCCATGACAAAATTTTGCTATTAAAAATTTTTATTATGATATTAACATATTATATTTATAGTGAATTAGAATTAATTACAAGTGGTCATAGTTGGGTACCTAATACATTTTTGTTGATAGTTGCTTACTAAATATTATTATAAGTGTTTATAAGTTTATTCTACAAATAAAGAATTATTAATAAAGGTAAGCTTTACTATTTATAAATCTTATTATGAATAAGAAAATAACATGATGTCAGAAAGAAAAACAAAAGGGCAATCAGGTGCTTACTATCGAAAAAAGAAAGAGCAACAACTAAAAGAAATAGGAAAAGACAATTTTTGCAACCCTCAATAAAACCACCTGTGGCAAGTACGTCAAGAAGATATACAAAGGAAGTTTATACTGAAGAGCCTGGTACATTTCTGGATGTGCTTGATTCGTTTTCAAGCCCTACAGAAAACCCAAAACGTCCTCGAGATGACTCATCGACATCAGAGTCAGAAGAAGAGTTTTCTTATGAAGCTGAATTAGTAAGCTCGTCTTTAGTGCTGGCAGATCCTGGAACATTGCCTGAATCACACAACTTTTAGAAATTTAAGTGAAGAAAGGACCAGTGCAACTTCGTGATAATGTTCATTTCCCACAAGATGAGACAAACAGAAGATTTTCTACAAAATAGTTTACTCTTCAAAACTGAATAATGTGTTTAGTTTTTGCTGCAAATTATTGAGCAAAAATATTATTAAGCTAACCAGTGGTGGATATTCGGATTGGCGATATGCAACAACGTATTTTGTTCAACATGAAAATAGTGCACAACATATAGAATGTTTAAAAAAGTGGTGTGAATTAAAACTGCGAATGCAAAATAACTGTACAATGAAGAGTTTCAAACAAACTATGAAATGGAGACAAAACGATGGCGTCTTATTATTGAAAGAATGATAGCTATTATTCAATTTTTATCTGGTCAGTGTTTAGCATTCCGCGGCACATCGTCAGAACTATGTATACCATCCAAACAATGGAAACTTTATGAAAGCTGTAGAAATGTTAGCTAAATTTGATCCGATAATAACAGAGCATGTAAAAAATGTACGAACTTCAAAAATAAAAAAAGAAAATCATATGCCTCATTATTTAGCAATACATTTTCAAAACTAATTATTTAATTTTATTTAAATTATTTAATTTTTTTTTCTGCCTCTCCATATAGATGGAATATGTTAAAAATTAAATTTAAAAATTTAACTTTAAAACCTTTGGGTGGTACTAGATGGTCAAGTCGTATTGACGCTTTAAGACCCTGCAGCAAAATATTAAAGAAATTTCTGAAAGTTTAATCAATTTAAGAGGTGACCAAAGCAGAGATATAAGCACAAGGAATATGGAGTATAAATTTGTTATCAGAGAAATTAAAGTCGTTAAAATTTTTATGTTCATTAATTATCTGGCAAGATATACTTTCAAAAATTGATGTAGTTAGCAAAATGATACAAAATTCTAACATTGACATTAATGAATGTAGTAAAGCGTTGGGTAATTAAAAAAGATTTTTGAATGCGAACAGAAACGATGCCAGTTTTAATGAATATGTATATAAGTCAAGCTACAAACCTTGCACGTGTTATTGATGTAGAAAACGAATTTCCACAGACCCGCATAAGAAAAAGACCTCGTCAATTTTTATATGAATGAAGTGACAAATTTGTACAAGAACCTAAACAAAACTTTAAAATTAATTTTTATTTTCGCATTATATATAGAGCGAATAATTCTGTAGAATAAAGATTTACGTTGCACAGTGGTTCAAAACCAAAAAAAAAGTGGTAATAAGTCTGGAACTTCTAAACTATTGGTTGGATTGGAATAGTATATTCTAGGCGATTGTAGTCAAGGATATAGGCTTTCAAAATATTTATTTTTGAGATACCCTATTGTAACACAGGGTGAGCTACAGGGTGCCAAAGTCGACCACCTCGAGGCGGAAAATGCTTTCAAAGCTTGTAACTTTTATATATATGAAGTGATTTTTACGTTTTTTAAATTTTTCCAATAACCATTAAATTATTAACAAGAAACATGCTTATACTACCTAGTTATCGCTTATGGTTTAAAAAATATTTGATTTTAAAAATCAACATTTGAACTTTTCACCAAATTCTTTCTTGGTTTTTCGCAAATAACATTTTTATTAAAATAAATAAAAAAAAAAAATCTAAAAATATGTGGCGATAGCCAGTACATTCTAAAAAAATACGTTGAAGTATTTTTGAATTATTTCAAACCGTTTAGTGAGCACAAAATCTTAAAGTTGACTTTTTGAATCAGGTTCTAAAAATTGCAAATTTTTGCCAAAAAATACCCATCATTCTTTCACTTTTTTCTCACAACCTTGGTAAAACATGTATATATTTTTCTACATATTGTAAAAGAATATGCTTCAAGAATGGTTGTAAGCGAAATTTTTAATATTTTTGGACATGCACCCTACGTCCAGCATTGGACGAAGTTGGGCAATTAAAAAAAAAACTAAGTTTTAAAAGTTAATACAAAAATATCCGCTCGATTTCTTCAAATATTTCACCGCAGTATTAAAGCTCCAAATATCTTTGTTTATCTGCCGCAATAAAATTCACCGCCGTTACATAAACGTGGTCAGGAGGGCTTATATGGTGAGAAAAGTCAAATATTCTTACGAATTTTTTTTTGTTAACATAAATAACATATCAAGATTAGTTATTTTTATATTTTGTTTATTGATTCAGAACGGCATTTAAATTATCTAAAACACTTCAAAAAATCATTTTGATAACGTTAATAGATTTTGAGATATTTATATTCAAATTTCAGAAAAAAATATAGAAAAACTATGGTTTTTCGTTTTTTTTTGGTTTTTTGGTAAAGTGTTCCCAAAATTTTTTAATTTTACTTATTATTATATATATTGTTAAAGAAGACATATTTATCTATTCAACGATATATAACATGTCTATCAAATATATTGCAACATGCTGAAATAATGACCCCAAACCACACTCCACAGGCAAAAATTTAGCTATTTCTCTATTTGTTTTTTTTATTGTTTTTTGGTAAAGGGTTGCATACGTTTTCATTACTTCAAATAATTTTATATATCTTTTCAAAGAAGGTATAATTATAAGTTAATGGTGTATGAAATATTTACCTAATGAGTTTCAACTGATCATAAAATTGCCCGAAACTCTGATACCTATTGCAAAGTATCTGTAATTCACAATACCTTTTTATGCAAAAAAAAAACAGGTAAAAGCCAAATTCTTAGATTCACTAAAACAAAATGTAAGTATTGGTTGAAGTACCTGCCCGATATATTACCTTTCAAAAAGTATTTTCAGTATATAACCATGAGTTTCTTGTTTATTAAGATCACTTACGTATAATCTATCATGGAGGTTACATTAAAGTATTATTCACTTTGCAAAGTTATTTGGGAAAATCCTTCCGATTCTACTATTCATTCATCACGTTCGGAAAAAGTCTCGAAATTATTTTATACAATTAACAACACTTATGGTTTAAATGTGAGATCTGAAGATGTTGGAAATTTTTACAAAGCTTACGAAAGAAGATTTAGCCAATCGGGTTTATCAAAATCAAAGTTTATGACTAAAAATGAAGAATGGTTGAAAACGGGCCTCACAGTACAAATTGAGAAAAAGGCATTTGGTCGACCTAAAAAGGACTACGAAAATGTTCAATCAAGGACAAAAAAGAAAAAACAAGAACAAATCATTAGTAACCATTCGCCTAATGAAATTAAGAATTCTTTTAAATCAGCCTTGACACGCACGCAACCAAAGGAAGCTGCTAAAATTGTAGATGTGTTACCAACTGCATCTCCTAAGCGGTTGAAGCGTATGGTGCAAAGTATTTCAACGCCAAAATTGTCAACATCATTTACAGAAGGGGATGCGTTAGCTCTTATTTTAAATTTGGGATTGACAAGAAATAAATATGGTATTTTGAGAAAAGCTCTCAAAGAAAAAGGATTTGATATTTTTCCTACCAGCAGAGCCATAAAGGAAACAAAAAATAAAATTCTACCATCTAATGTGAAATCCAATACTGAAAGTACAAATGTTGGATAAGCGGAACTGCTTGAAAACACTGCATCTAGAATAATATCCACATTTAGCAAAGAAGAAATATAAATATGCAACAATTAAGAAGTTACGTTAATATGTAAATGGGGATGCGATGGAACATCTGGATTTTCTGAGTATAGACAACCAAGTGGAAGCAATTCAGAAATAGGTTTTTCAACAATTTTTATGACATCATTAGTACCATTAAAAATGAGGCTATATAATGAGACAAGTTCTTCTTCTAGTGAGAGAGAATATCAGGACATATGGAGTAATTTAACACCCGGATCTAAGTTTCTATGTCGGCCAATCCGATTTGAGTACACAAAGGAAGACAAAATTACAACACAAAGCTTAGTGAGTTCAATAAATCAGGAAATTTCGAGATTGTCTCCAGTTTTTGTGGAAATATCTGGAAGTGTCATTAAAGTGTTATTTCAGCCACTTTTTACAATGATTGATGGGAAAGTAGCCAATGCCGTTACAGATCATCTACTTGGAAATGTAATATATGTGGAAAGAAAAGTTCAGAATTTCATAACAGTTGCGATGAAATTCCTATTAATGAAAATGCTTTAAAATTTGGAATATCACCACTTCATGAAAGAATACGATTTATGGAATATTGCTTGCATCTCGCATATGATCTAAAATACCGGCAAATTCCAGAACAAGAAAATATACCAGTTAAAAATAATACTGATCTACACGCCATGCGTAAAACTGAGAAGAAAAGAATTCAGGATGAATTTAAAATGCAACTTGGTCTAATTATCGATAAGCCTATGGAAGTTCAAATGATAGTAATACAGCAAGACGTTTCTTTGAAGATCCCGATACTACTTCTTTGATTATTGGCATTGACACGGCTTTAATCGCACGGTTTAAAGTAATATTAGCTGTCATTAATAGTAAACAACAAATTAATGCGGAGAAATTGAAAATATATGCTAGTGGAACTAAGGAATTAATAATGAACTTATATCCTTGGAGGCCAATGACACCAACTGTACACAAAGTATTAGCTCATGGGAAAGAAATAATACAAAATAGCATCCTGCCCTTGGGAGAACTGACTGAAGAAGCACAAGAAGCTAGAAACAGAGATGTCAAACACTTTAGACTTTTTAATATAAGAAAATGTAGCAAAGAAGCCCAAAATTCCGATTTAATGGAATATTTATTGATATCATCAGATCCAGTAATATACTCCATAAGAACAAAATGGTTACCAAAAATAAGTCTTGAAATAGAAAATGATGATTCCGAAGCTATGGATATAAAACATCTTTTATCTTTTGATATTTCTGATTGTTTTGTAGAAAATAACTAGTAAAAAAGCAGACAATTGTTATGTAATTTTAAGCCTATTATAAAACAAATAAAAAAATACTCATTAAAAAAAATTTTGTTATATTTGTTATCTAATAATTAAAATATCTTAAGCATTGGCTTTTTACCTGTTTTTTTTTTGTATAAAATCAGCATCAGAGTTTCGGGCAATTTTATGATCAGTTGAAACTCATTAGGTAAATATTTCATACACCATTAACTTATAATTATACCTTCTTTGAAAAGATATATAAAATTATTTGAAGTAATGAAAACGTATGCAACCCTTTACCAAAAAACAATAAAAAAATATTTCATTCACTATGTAAATGACCATTTATGAACAAATAGAGAAATAGCTAAATTTTTGCCTGTGGAGTGTGGTTTGGGGTCATTATTTCAGCATGTTGCAATATATTTGATAGACATGTTATATATCGTTAAATAGATAAATATGTCTTCTTTAACAATATATATAATAATAAGTAAAATTAAAAAATTTTGGGAACACTTTACCAAAAAACCAAAAAAAACGAAAAACCATAGTTTTCAATATTTTTGTCTGAAATTTGAATATAAATATCTCAAAAACTATTAACGTTATCAAAATGATTTTTTAAAGTGTTTTAGATAATTTAAATGCCGTTCTGAATCAATAAACAAAATATAAAAATAACTAATCTTGATATGTTTTTTATGTTAACAAAAAAAATTCGTAAGAAAATTTGACTTTTCTCACCATTTAAGCCCTCCTGACCACGTTTATGTAATGGCGGTGAATTTTATTGCGGCATATAAGTAAAAATATTTGGAGCTTTAATACTGCGGTGAAATATTTGAAGAAATCGAGCGGATATTTTTGTATTAACTTTTAAAACTTAGTTTTTTTTTTAAATTGCCCAACTTAGTCCAATGCTGGACGTAGGGTGCATGTCCAAAAATATTAAAAATTTCGCTTACAACCATTCTTGAAGCATATTCTTTTAAAATATGTAGAAAAATATATATATGTTTTACCAAGGTTGTGAGAAAAAAGTGAAAGAATGAAGGGTATTTTTTGGCAAAAATTTGCAATTTTTAGAACCTGATTCAAAAAGTCAAATTTAAGATTTTGTGCTCACTAAACGGTTTGAAATAATTCAAAAAATACTTCAACGTATTTTTTTAAAATGTACTGGCTATCGCCACATATTTTTAGATTTTTTTTTATTTATTTTAATAAAAATGTTATTTGCGAAAAACCAAGAAAGAATTTGGTGAAAAGTTCAAATGTTGATTTTTAAAATCAAATATTTTTTAAACCATAAGCGATAACTAGGTAGTATAAGCATGTTTTGTTTATTAATAATTTAATGGTTATTGGAAAAATTTAAAAAACGTAAAAATCACTTCATATGTATAAAAGTTACAAGCTTTGAAAGCATTTTCCACCTCGAGGTGGTCGACTTTGGCACCCTGTAGCTCACCCTGTGTTACAATAGGGTATCTCAAAAATAAATATTTTGAAAGCCTATATTCTTGACTACAATCGCCTAGAATATACTATTCCAATCCAACCAATAGTTTAGAAGTTCCAGACTTATTACCACTTTTTTTTGGTTTTGAACCACTGTGCGTTGTTAGGTCAATGTAATAATACCTATGGGGTTTTGTATTCTTTCCATTGAATAGATTTAGATACTTTAAAAAAATGTTGTTTGGATTTGGAAGTTTTTCTACAAATAAATATTAAGGATGCCATAGAAAAAGACCTCAATGGATATGAACTATTTAACGAAATATTAAGTTTTAGGTAAATATATCTTACTGTGTTAAAGCCTATAATGAATTACATCATGCAAAACGACTTAATAACAGTTCTTAATTTTTGTATAGCGTTAAGAATTTTTTTAACACTTTTTGTAACTGTAGCATCTGGAGAAAGAAGTTTTTCAAAAGCAAAATTGATAAGAAATTACCTAAGGTCGTCGATGTCGCAAGAAAGGCTATCCAATCTTGCCTTGTTATCGAAAGAAAAAGATGAATGTGAGAATTTTAACTTATCTCAAGTAATTGATGATTTTGCTTCAACAAAACCAAGAAGAGTAAAATTGTGAAATCTGTTTTTGTTTGTTAGTTACACCTACCTTGTTTTTTATGAAACTGATAAATAATTTATTTTATGTTTATTGAAATTAAATATTACATCATTTTTGTTAACTTTTTTGTTTTCTTAAGAACTAATAATTAATTATACCCTATACCACTATGTGGTTTGGGTATAATGACTTTGTGCTGCTGTTTGTAACAACCAAAAATATTTGACCTAGACCCATCTTTAATTATACCGATCAAATCAGAATCACTTTCTGAGTTGATTTAACAATGTCCGTCCGTCCGTCCGTCCGTCCGTCTGTGTGTCAATGTAAAGCTTGTAATCAAACTGCAGGTCGCAAATATGAATATATTTTAATGAAGTTTGGTATATAAGCTTTTGTCGGCCATGGGATGAACGCTGTTGAAATTGGTGAGAATCGGTCCATGTTCAGACCTAGCCCCCATACAAATTACCCATATGAAATCGACATAAATTGCCATAAGATCCAAATTGTCATATAGATCTTACTCAAATTGGGTTTGTATGCGTTCATTACATCCACTAATGAGTAGTCCAAAAATGATCCCTTTGACCCCATATAGAGCTGCTTCCCGATCTTCACTTAAATCTATTAAAAAACAAAAATATTGCACTGATTCTTCTCAAATTTTGTTTGTACATATTTTTGCAAAATACAAGAGACTTTACCAAACATGATCGGGATTGGTCCATTTTTGGACCTAGTCCCTTTATAGATATAGCATCCGATATGAACTTTTTCATATCTGCAGCCAAAAAAATTAATAAAAATCCCACTCAAATTTGGTTTTTGCTTATTTTCAATGTCCAGTTAGTTGGGCCTAAGAGATAGGGTTTCTAAACGCATGGTATAGGGTATCGTATAGTCGGTCTAGACCGACTGTAATTTTCTTACTTGTTTTATATATATTGAAATGAAATATTAAACTACTTTTGTTGAATTATAAATTTTAGTTTTATTAAAAAAAAAAAAAAACAAAATAAACACAATTCACTTCTTAATTTAGCATGGTGTCGAAAATAACTAAAAAATTTTTCCTCACTTAGTTTGATTACGTTTTCATATTCTATATTCAATTCTATAAGGGTTAAATTTTACATGAAAAAAAATTATCACTCCATCGTGTGATTCGCATATCAGCGAATTCTAATTAACAAATTTAATTAATGGGGACGGCAACATGGTTTTGCACCTGAGCGGCCAGCAACTCAGGAACGGCACTGCGCATACCCTCTGTTTTCATTATATTTGACTTGAATAACTCAAATAAAAACAAGTAAGAGTGTTAAATTCGGCTGTGCCGAATCTTTGATACCGTCCACCTCGGTTTGAGTATTGATAATAAATGTAAACAAAATATTGGAAAAAGTAAACAATTTGTTAAACTTAAAACCAAATTATTTCAGAAAATATTTTGGGTTGGTTTTCGTCTTTTCTATTATTTCGGATTTATTTCGGTGTTTGCATTGGTCATCGTGGTTGTTATCGCCATGCATTTAGGTTATATACTTATATGCATTCGTTTTCGGTTATATGACATAACTTCCCGTTTAATTTAGTTTTTGCAAATTAAATAGCTCGCCCTAACCTCCATTGCAAAGGTAATGGTGGAGTAGGGTGGCTATATGCATTAAATCGTGCTAATTGGGGATGGCTGTATAGTTTCTTTTAACTGGCGAAATATTTTTTCATTGCGGCCGTATAGATCGGATGGAGTAACAAAATAATAACCAAAAAAAAGCTCTCTCAACTTTTTTATTAAAATATTGCCATATTTTGAAAACATAGAGAATAAATTTATAATAATAAATAATCAAATTAGGGATGCCAAGCGCAAAAAACCAAAAGTCCAAACATTTTAAATAAAATAATTTGTTATCTTTATTTTCTGAAAAACTTCAAATTTTCATAAAAAAAAAATGTGAAAATTTATATATAAAAAATAATATTCTCATCAAATTGCGTTTATATATGTAACAATTTTTATGTTAGCAATTCTTAAATATCATTTGAGGTTTTCTAAAATTCATTGAATTTAAATTAATGTTTTCTGTAGTGCGATTCTGTAAATTTCAGCGATCCGAAAATCGCAAAATATATCGACAGCTATTGTTGTTTGCGCTAAGGATTAAGTTATTCACTAACGTGATTCTTAACGACAGTCGACAAATCTATTTTTCTATTTATTTAAATTGCAAACGAGTGGCATCTCTGTCAAAATAAGCGAAAAAAACAAAGAATAGAAAAAAAAAATTACTTCGTGTTTGACAGGATGATTTTATGTTTATGTTTTTGTTTACTAATATTTCTGTTTATTTATTTGAAAATGAAATAATGAATTGAATATGCTATTTAATTTTTTTATTTATATAAAAAATATTTTCACTATTTTATGATTTTTATTTATGTATGACGACATTTCAACCTAAAAATTTAAGTTTTTATCGATTGAATAAGCAACACAAAAATGGTTGTCGTTTAGATAACAACAACAGCTGACTTTAACAATAGCGAATATCGTTTAAAAATTTTATTGATAATTTTGCACTTTTCTTTTTTTAACGATTCGACTATCGTTAAAAGAAGTTACTGAATCGCGGTATTGAAAAGTTATTATTTTCTCCTGAATGGCAATATTTTTTTTTAAATGTAAGTAGAAAAAATTTTCATATAGAAAGAATCTATTCAATTAAAACATAATAATTATCACAATGTTCAATAAATCGCTGATGAAGGCTGAAATGCCAGAAACCGGTCCGATTAAGAATACAGTGCAGTTATGAATTTTTGAAATATATGCTTTCTTCTTCTTTACCACGCACCATTTAAACAAAATTAAAATTGCATATTAATTATAGTAGTAATTGCAATATGTCTGAAAAATGACGATAAATCTAACAAACAAAAAATTTCTTCGCTTCAAAGCGTCATCTCAAATATATGTAAAGTGCATATGTAGGTATGTACAAAAACCGTACATCACATATGACAACTCTTACGAAAACTGAGAATAGTGGAAATTAGAAGTATAAATGAAAAAAAATATTCAAAATTCAAAAATAACGATTGTTTGTTTGGACAGAGTTGTATCTTCTGAAATTAATACAAAGTAAAGCTGTATGGTACGAAAACTGAATCTAACCTCACTGCTCATAGGCCTGACTTTAGGTGAGTATGTTAAAGCGCTGACCAAAAAGTGCAAGTACGAGTGTATGTGAAAAAATTTTCATATAGAAACAATCTATTCAATTAAAACATAACAATTATCACAATGTTCAATAAATCGCTGATGAAGGCTGAAATGCCAGAAACCGGTCCGATTAAGAATACAGTGCAGTTATGAATTTTTGAAATATATGCTTTCTTCTTCTTTACCACGCACCATTTAAACAAAATTAAAATTGCATATTAATTATAGTAGTAATTGCAATATGTCTGAAAAATGACGATAAATCTAACAAACAAAAAATTTCTTCGCTTCAAAGCGTCATCTCAAATATATGTAAAGTGCATATGTAGGTATGTACAAAAACCGTACATCACATATGACAACTCTTACGAAAACTGAGAATAGTGGAAATTAGAAGTATAAATGAAAAAAAATATTCAAAATTCAAAAATAACGATTGTTTGTTTGGACAGAGTTGTATGTTCTGAAATTAATACAAAGTAAAGCTGTATGGTACGAAAACTGAATCTAACCTCACTGCTCATAGGCCTGACTTTAGGTGAGTATGTTAAAGCGCTGACCAAAAAGTGCAAGTACGAGTATATGTGAAAAAATTTTCATATAGAAACAATCTATTCAATTAAAACATAACAATTATCACAATGTTCAATAAATCGCTGATGAAGGCTGAAATGCCAGAAACCGGTCCGATTAAGAATACAGTGCAGTTATGAATTTTTGAAATATATGCTTTCTTCTTCTTTACCACGCACCATTTAAACAAAATTAAAATTGCATATTAATTATAGTAGTAATTGCAATATGTCTGAAAAATGACGATAAATCTAACAAACAAAAAGTAAACATTTTTATATGTAAACATATTTGGTGCTTTTTTTTTGGAAATCAATTTGTGTTTAACGAATAAAATTTGTATATTAAAGATGCAATTGATGTCTTCTAAATTTAAAATTATTATTTCCGACGTTTTGATATGATTTTCTGAAATTCAATTAATATTTTTTAATTTATAATTGGAAATTTTAATTCCAGTTTTTAGAATTGATATTTTCTTAAATTTGAATGGAAAATTTAAAAAGTGGAATTTTGTATTTATGTGAACAATAATGCTTTAGTAATTATAAACAATTTTTAAAAATTAGATGTAATCGCAATCAGATATTTTGTAGGTAAAGCAGAATAATAGTTCCATATAACTATGTAGAACTGTTTTGAAAGCAAAAAACTCATTGATGAACTCGGTAACTCTATTTTATAAAGACAACAAAAAGTTAACATGCCAAACTTACGTTCATATTTGTAGAAGAATAATAAAAAACGTATGAAATAAAAGACCAGCACGTGTATAATCTTAACATTGTTCTGTATGATATCTAGTCGAAAATATTGACATTCATGTTAAAATAGAAATAACTATTGCAAAGCTAATTAGAACAAACAAAAATTGTGGCGCCATCTACTGAGACATAGTCACGCTGAGCAAAATGAAGTGACACTCTGTTAATGCAAAAGAAATGTATTTTCCCCACAACAAAATATTGCAGAATTTTATGTAAATAAAATAATATACCGATTTATTTCTAACATACATACATATGTATAATGTATGTATATTATTTGTATTATTTAATATGTGTATGTATGTTTATGTAAATATTACACACAAAAAATACAACATCAAACGTTATTTTTGTGTTTTCCTCTTTAAATAAATTAATACATAATTTTTTTTTTTTTGCTATATTTACATTGTTTTTTTTTTATTAAAAACTAGGTATTTTAGCATTATTTGCTTTAGATGTTGGTGAATTTTTACTCCCTTTATATTAACTCGTAGTGTCTGCTTGTCAAAGAAATTTTGGATCGATTTTAACCACTTCCCCTGACCCATTCGATCTGAAATTTTGCAGACAGGCTCGTGGCAATGACAGAAATGATCTAAAAAATTTTTTTAGTGATGCCAAAACAATGGAAACTTTTAAATGTACATAGGGTTTGTTTTTATTATATTATTACCACAACGACCACAAAAACAACAAGTCCAGCTATGACAACAGTGCAACTTTTAGAATAACAACAAGAAAAATATAGAAATATCATGTTTTTAATTTTTTTTTTAATTTTTCAGAGATTTCCCTGGACCTGTTCCACCGATTTTAATGATTTTTAAAATATAAATCTTCCCATGAATTTGGTGAATCATTCTCACTAAATATGATCACCCTAGCTGCCCGACAGATGCCGCCATCGTGATTTCCACAGACGGACAGACGGACATCGCTATATCAACTCAGGTTGTTATAAGGATCACAAATATATATATTTTATGAGGTCCAATTTTTTTTCTTCTAGTTATTATAAACGGAATGACAAACTTATATATACCCTCTGCACACTGGAGTGGAGGGTATAAAAAATCAATGTGAGTCCGATCACAGGGGAGATGTGTTAGCATCTACAATTTTTGCAATTGTATTTCAGAAAGTATAAAATGTATTTCAGAAAATATCAAATATATTTCAGAAAGTATCAATTGAATTTCAGAAAATATCTATTAATAAAATTCAGAATTAAAAAGTAGTTTACCCTACATTACCGAAAAGTTATTATTGTTTCTATTAGTAATTTGGAGTCGCAGAAAATGTTTAGCAATATTTGGACTTATTTGTTATGCACTGGAAAATAAACTGTCAAGGGCGGCCTTTTAATCGAAAGAAGATGAGGACTTCATTTGTTAATCATCTACAATATAAACCCCAGGATAGAATTTTGACCGATTTTGAAGTCATCACTTTCCAAAAAAACACGTTTATATCGTCACCTAAAATACAAAAGGCCATAACTAACAAAAAGTTAAAAATTGACTTTTTGTATTAAAGTTACGGCCTTTTACTTAAAACCTACTATTTTACCATAAATTGGTTTTCATAAATAAAAATCCATCTTTATTTTTCAGCTTGATTCTAAAATTTGGGTATTAAGTTGTTTTTGTTTTATGGTTTTTTTGCTTCTCCTGTAAAAAAATAAAAATATTAGTTATGGCCTTTTGCATTTTAGGTGACGATATGTAGTTTTCAAAAAATATTACAAACACAGAGTGTAATACTTAAAAATATATGTTTTTATATAGCGTTCTGACTATTTTTCTGAGACTCAATTGTATTTTCTGAAATTCAATTCATATTTTCTGGAGTAAATTTAATAATTTTTGAAATACATTTTATACATTTGATGTTTTCTGAAATACATTAGATAATTGCTGATATACATTTGCTGTTTTCTGAAATACATTTAATATTTTCTGAAATATATTTGATAATTTCTGAAACTTAATTGATATTTTCTGAAATACAAATGATACTTTCTGAAAATCAATTGATGTTTTCTGAAATTCAATTAATACTTTCTGAAAGTCAATTGATATATTCTGAAATACATTAAATAATTGCTGAAATACATTTGCTGATTTCTTAAATACATTTAAAATTTTCTGAAATACGTTTGATGATTTCTGAAATACATTTGATAATTTCTGAAATACATTTGATGTTTTCTGAAATACAGTTGATATTTTCTGAAATACATTTGATAATTTCTGAAATACATTTGATAATTTCGGAAATACATTTGATATTTTCTGAAATATATTTGATAATTTCTGAAACTTAATTGATATTTTCTGAAATAGAAATGATACTTTCTGAAAATCAATTGATGTTTTCTGAAATTCAATTAATACTTTCTGAAAATCAATTGATGTTTTCTGATATACATTAAATAATTGCTGAAATACATTTGCTGATTTCTTAAATACATTTAAAATTTTCTGAAATACATTTGATGATTTCTGAAATACATTTGATAATTTCTGAAATATATTTGATGTTTTCTGAAATACAGTTGATATTTTCTGAAATACATATGATAATTTCTGAACTACATTTGATATTTTCTGAAATACATTTGATATTTTCTGATATACATTAAATAATTTCTGAAACCCAATTGATATTTTCTGAAATACAACTGATACTTTCTGAAAATCAATTGATGTTTTCTGAAATACAATTGATACTTTCTGAAACACAATTGATATTTTCTGAAAATCAATTGATGTTTTCTGAAACAGAATTGATACTTTCTGAAGTTCAATTGATGTTTTCTGAAATACAATTGGAAAAGGTGTAGTAATTAAAAAAACACCTAAGCTTATTTTCGACTTCTTCAAAGTTTTCCTAGTATTTAGCTTTTTAAGCTCACAGCACACCTAGCGGTTCTGCTTACTAAAAAAGTTCTGTCAATAGCAAATATATACTTGAATATTAAAAAAAAAACAACTCTGTAAGTTTGTGAACATGTCAAACTCACAACACACCTACTGGTCAATAGCTTGAATATTTAGAATTAACGAAAAAGATTTGTGCTTTTGCTAAACAGACAGCGAACTCGGAGGTTCTGCGTACTAAATACACCAATACACTTACATATACCACACACCGATTTTCCCTTACGCTGTTTTTGTGATTGTATTGTGAAATTGGATTTTACCTCCCTGAGCGCATAGATGTTTACACATCAATATTATTACGATTGGATAAAGATAACCCGACTTGATGCCAAAATTTGGCTTAGAAATTTGTACTGATTTTATTGGAAAAATAATACAAAATTTTAAGTTTCAGTCATTTATATTTAAAAATATTATTTAAATTTTCTTTTTAGAGTTTGCTTATTAAATTAGGATAAATTGCTCGGTGTTCTTGTAAGCAACGTAACAAAAATTGGTTTTGTTCCTCTTCAACCGTGATTAAACCATGAAAATCTAGCATCAACTTAACAGCTCTTTCAGCTGTATCGTTTACCGCCCTGAGTGATAAAATCTTATTTTTGGCGTCTTTATACGAAACTATCATAAATTTTTAGGTGTTCAAAAAAGGATTTGCTTTTGACTGAAATGAAGTCATCGATGCTTTTCTCTGAAACAATAATAACGAAATTTAAGAAAAATGTTAAATAAACAAAAGAAAACACTAATAGATGCTGGATTAACTTCTGTAAAGCGGCTTTTGAGATTTTTTTAAAATCAATTTTTCCGTAGGCCTTCATTGATTTTAAAAAACATAAATCCTTATATAGAGCGCTTTTACTGCATAAATGCATTGAAGCCATGGCTTGACATAAGATGTAACAATGAATAAACATACGTCAAATAGCGCTGCCTTATCCTGGTTCGTAATTTTTACTTGACCGTTTAGTAAGGATATTTTTAGGGAATATATAGCTCTCGCCATCCAACGAGCATGATGCATGGCACCTGGAGGTCAAATTTAAAATTTCTTCTCTGCATCTTCGTCTAAAAATATCAAAGAAAAATCTATCGGTGCTCGATAGTCACCCCTGACTATTTCTTTGGTAAGCTCGGCAATTCCAAGTACATTTTCTTGTCTCTGTAGCACTGTATTTTGTTGGGATCGAAACTTTTCCAGTTATCTCGGAACTTTTTAAATAGTGGAATATCAGCGTTTGTAGTCACTTGACTGATTTTCACTTTAAACACGCGTTCTAACACCAATTCATAAATGTGATGGCGGCAAGCAAAAATTAGCATATCTTTGTTTAGCTTTTGTTCGATAAGTACACAATCACCATTAATACGACCTGTGTTTGAAGCTGTAGTATCACAACAAAGAATTTGTACTTTATATTCAAGATTCCATTCTCTAATAGCATACCAAACAGCTTCCGCCTGTTTATTTACTGAAGAGCTTTGCAACCTTGGGACAGCAATAAGTTGTTCCTTATTATTATACGAAATAACTATTGGAAGTCGTTCTGCTTTTGATTTCCTGGAATCACAACATCTGGTATCTCGTTTTGAAAATCAGCTTTTATGGCTTCTGCGCGTTCTTTTTGTTTTACCGTACGAATTCTTTGAATCGATGACTTGCTTATCGGGAAGTCGTCAGTATTTAGTCCAAGTGTCTCAATAGTAGCTTCAAGTATAAACACAGAATCTCGCATACTTAACTGACACCTATCAAGCACTGCTACTAATTTTGGTGTAATAAATTCTTTCCGGATATGTGTTTTACTTGTTCCGGGTTGTGTGGTCTCGATTAGGGTTGGCAAATCTTCTTAAAAATCTATATCTTACTGGACTCAAAAGATGAATCATTTTGCAATATTTCGGAAAATTTTGTTGATGCTGAAAAATATTTAGCATTCTTTTCTCTTTTTCAGCCAGTTTTTTTATCTACTCCAGCTAAGTGACCAAGTCGACCTGGCTCTCTCTGGTGCTGCAAGAAGACATCGCATCGATGTTTGCTATGCTGGACAGATTGTTTAAATCGTTGATAAAATCTTGTCGGCGCTGCTGAAAAACTTCTTCTGTTTTTGTGAATTTTTTTGTAAGTGCCCCCAAACTTGATATAACATCACAAGCTTCTTGATACTATTAGGAATAGATTTAGTAAGTATACGCGCCTTCTCCCAAAAAATAATACACTCGTGAATAGTGAGATTTGTACTTACGTTAACAGTTAAATTCACTTCGCGAATGTTGTAATGATAGAGACAAAGCTCACGTCCTCTATCAAAAATATATTCTTTTTAGAACTACGTTATTTCACTGACATGTTGATTGATTAAAGCGATGCGATTACTAACAGAATAGCTAGATGTTACAAGTTCAGGTGTCACGCGTTTGTTTGAAAATTATTTTTATATGCAAACAATTTTTTAATTGAATCAGTTAAATTTTTAACTAAGTAGGCTATGGAAAAACATTTGTCACTACGACTGTAAACAGGACAGATAGAATGGGATTGACAATTTGAATTTAACGAACATTTTTAAATATTTTTAATAAGTTTGGACAATTGATTGACAATATGAGTGCGAACAGAACGGATGATATAAGACAAATATATACAAACTTAAAATTAAGTCGCCAGGTATAAAGGGATAGATAGAATAGCCCGCAATTATATTATTTGATTCTATTAAAAAATTAGTTTGTTTCAAATTTTGGATCATTTGCTTGAATTTATCAAACATGTTCAACAACTTTTAATTTATATAACATCCGTTTAAATGAATTAAAATCAATTGGATTTACAATTTTCGTAATAGGTACCGAACCAATTAAAAAAGTTTTTTGAAATTATTTTTAATTTTTTTTGAGTAAGCGTGTACGTACTGACATGTTTCGATGCAAGTCGGCACGGGTCCCCCTGCTCCTAGGTACACGAAATTTTTTTTACATTTGTTTTAACAGTATACGAAAAAATTAAGAGGGTATGCGATTAAAAAACAAATTTAATTTTTGGGAAACTTTAATATATATATATATGTATATGTATTTACAATTTGTATTTATTTTATGGTACTATTAAAATACTTTTAGAGATAATATTTATTCACAGACAATTAGTCAACTACAAAAATTAAATAATCTAAGAATTCAATAATGTTGTGTAATTGTGCAATTTTTAATATGTCAAATTCATAATTTGGAGTAATATGTACCGGCTGCATTCTGAAAATTCCACAGTTCGGCCAATATTCCAACAAATTTGATGGTACTTCACGACACGATACGCAGTCTACAACACTAACTGGATACAACGGGTTTATTTATTTATTTATTTATTTAAAATTTGGTATCCTGTTCAACAAGACATGAAATCTTCAAAACAGAACAGGTTTAAATATGTTAGTTAGAGTTTGATTTACAATACAACTTAAAACTACATTGACAATATTAAATATTAGTAATAAAAAACAATATTGATTTATATACAAATAATAGATATTTATAAGTGGCATATAGAATTTAAAAAACAAATATAAAGTATATAGTAAAAATTTTCAATATATTTATATTTGTTAACAGCAAGCTAGTATATGTGTATTCTAAAAAAATAAAAATTTTCTAAATGTATTGTTGTAAAATTTTCTTTTTGAAAAATGAGCCGTTGCTGATTCCTTTAATTGTGGAAGGTAAACCATTCCAAAGACATGCATGCATGTATGAAAAACTGCCATTCAGATACCAAAGTCTGGTGTCGAAATAGAATTAAATTGGTATTTCTCCGAAGCCTACTAAAACGCAACCGGTTATAAGGATATTCTGGTTTCTGGTTACTAATTATTTTGTGTAAAAAAGTAGGACATCTTAAGTCGAGAAAATTGATACCGAAAATTTGCTTTGAGTAAGATGAAATATGATCGAACCCTCTGAGCCAGTAAACGTATCTTGCGATATTGTTGAACGTTATATTTAGCCTGGACATACTTTTAGTATCACAACTTGCAAATATTTCACATGCATATAGTAGTGTTGGTATTAAGATGTCTTTACAAATATATTAATTGGTGTACAATATTGGGTAGGCCAAAGTGTTCGTAACATCGAATAAGTCTTACCACAGACAGCTGCGACATGGTCTGACCAAGTCAATGTTTTATTAAAGATAAGATTTTTTGCTCGTTGAACGATTTCGATTTATTGATCATTTATGTATACATATGTTTAGATTGTCTGAAATTCGTGTTAATCTGTTACGCACCAAGATACACTTTGTTTTTTGTGGTTTTAGACTCAGTCCGTTTGCAGCTGCCCAACGAGAAACACGTTCTAAGTTATCATTCAATTTTCTACTGCAATCTTCGATTTTTTCTTTCTTGCTGCTAATATATAACTGTACATCAGCATACATTCTTATATTGCAGTGAATTAACTGTTTAGGTAGATCGGAAACATAAATTGAGAAAAGGAGGGGACCAGGATAGAACCCCGTGGAACACCTCTTACCACAGGAAGGAACATCGACGCAATTTTATTAGTTTATACGCATTGTGAACGATTTACTAGATAAGACGTCATAAGTATAACAGAAGTTGGTGAAAAGTGCATCATGTTCTTAAGCTTTTGTAGCAAAACTGTGTGATCCACCGTATCGAAAGCTTTTGAATGGTCTAACAGGACTAATATTACCACACGGCCGTCATCAATTTCTCTCCTTATATCTTCTGTTACATCAGCTAGAGCCGTAATACATCTGCGTTTGGCAAGAAACCCAGATTAACGGTCAGTAAGCAGGTTATTATCATTTATGTAGGACGTTATTTGACAATGAAGGAGCCGTTCAAATGCCTTCGGCAGATATGGTAATAAAGCTATGGGCCGATATTCAGTTGTCGACTTTGGTACAGGTAAGATCTTAGCTTGTTTCCATCGTTGGAAAAAAAACACTCATTGTAATTATTTTGTTAAAAATGAGCGTGATATACGGCAAAATGAATAAATTTGCATTTTTAGAAAAGTAGGGTGAATACCATCAATTCCTATTGCATTAGACTTTATTGATTGACAGCTCTTAAGTAAATCGAAGGGACTAACGCAGTCAAATGAAAAAAGGATTTGTGGGGGCATAATTAGGGGGTATAGTTGTCATAATATGAGTGGTCAGCTTGAGGTGTTGGAATATTAATAAAATTCTCGTTAATTTCATTAGCGTTTGATATGAAATTTTCTTCTATACCCTTCCTCTTTCCAACCCCAATTTCTCTAATAGTTTTCCATGTTTTTTTTTGCACCAATTGATGTTGAAAACTTTTCAGCATAGTATGTGGCCTTAGCTTTCCTTATGCTTTTATTGAGTTTGTGCGTTTGTTTTAAACCGCTTCCATCGGAAAAAGGCTTTATCACGATTTTCTATAAGTTTTTTAATTTCCGCTGTAAACCATGGTGCTTTTTGCTTGCTTATTGTTTTTACTTTGATCGGAACAATAATATTATATAAAGCTGAGACATGGTGTTCCAAGAAGGCCAGCTGATCATCTACCGATAACATAAAGTATATCGAGTTCCAATCGATTTGGCAACACAAATACATATTACACAAGGTAACAATAACGAAAAAATTGTATACCGATCAAAAACCACTATACAATTTGGATGTATTGTGGTTCCAGTAGTACAAATATGGTCCAAATTTTAAATTCTATGGAGAGGTTTTTTGAAAAAAATGTTAAGTAAAATTTAGAATTTTTTTTGATGTTTCTCCACATAACTAATGATAAATTCAAAAGTGTTAGTCCGATATTATTAAAATACACATACAAAAATTTAGATTTACATAATTTTTAACCCGTTTAGATATTGAGTTTCAATCGGCTCAGTAGTTTCGGAGTTATAATAAAAAATTGAAGCAAAAAATATATTTTGTACGTGAAAATATAAATTTTTTTTGTTATAATAAAATCATAAAAATTTGAAAACTGCAAAAATTGATCATATTTATTGCTTTCTCGTAAAGCCACATGTAATAGAAACATAATGAGATATCGACCATAAAAATCGATTGATTCTTTTCGAATTTATTCGCAATTAAGTGAGTTCGGTCATTATCACAAAATTTTAGTTTTTGTTTGATATACATAAAAATGTGTTGTTAATGATCTTCTTTCGGTTGATTGAATTTAAAAAAACATTTTATATTTTATTAAAATTTATATTTTATTATTTATATATATTATAATTAATATAAACTACAAACTCTGGAATTCTCTTTTATACGATTTTCTATTATTGTTGAATGACGAAGTGTTACTCTGAATAATCCAGCAAAAATCAGACATCATGTGTGCATCCCAGCGATCCTGGCTGGTACCGTTTCTCCATTATTCGGATATCTTGGTGAAATCGTTAGCCTTGTTCCTCGCTCAAGTCTCCTAGATTTTCAGGAAAACGATGTAAGTGACTGTGCAGGTAGTGTACTTTGATGCTCATGTTGCATCCAAGTCGATGCAAGTGAGATAACATCTCTTCAACGTACGCAACGTAATCATCGCCCTTGTTATTTCCCAAGAAATTTTTAACTAGAGCCATATTTATAACATTTGGCATACCTGGAACCAGTGTTTCCCTAGAAGGCCATTGTTTTCTCTTCGAATGTTCTGATTTAGCTCTGCTGTCCCATAAACATATAAAACACGGATATTTGGTAAAGCCGCTTTGTTGACCTAAGAGAATATTTACCATCTTAAGATCAACACAAATTACCCACTTATGTTCATCTTCTTCATGACCAATGCAATAACAGAGTATTCTCTTCTACTTTGGATAATCATAAAAATGTCATAAAAATTTTTTCCAAACAATTTTGTACATGTAAAGAGGTTTGCCGAAATCCGTGTCGTAAAATGCACCTACTTTCTATGTTCTACATTTTTATTATACCATTTTCTATAGAACACCGACGAAAAGTTTTTAAATTCATTCAATAAAAAAATATTATTTAGTCATTGTTAAGTAACCCAAAGAAATAATGACAGTGCTTGTAAAAATGCGATACCTTCAATTAATTGTGAATAAAAACATAAAGCATACATCGATTTTCATGATCCACATCTCGACATCTTAGAAGACAATGGCAACTTCACCGCTCTCCAATCCTGAAAAGCCAGCTTAAAATCTGCCAAAAAGCCCTACATAAAGCACTCGAAGAAAATAAAAACGCATCTCTGAATCTTTATTTACAGGGCCTAGATACAACAGACAAAACGGATTACAGTCTTTGGAAAGCAACAAAACAACTGAAACGACGCATACCCTACGAATCTCCTCTACGCCTTAGTGACGGTAATTGGGCGAGAAGTCACTGTGATGAAGCCAACGCTTTTGCCGATCATTTAGAAGAGGTATTTACACCCAACATCACTATGTCGGACATACAAATTCCTCAAATAAATGACATAGTAGTTTCTCCCATGAAACTTAGATTCTCTAACATAACAACAATTGTAAAAAATCTCAACACTAAAAAATCTCCTGGTATAGACTCAATAACATCTAAAATGATCTGCGAATTGCCATACAGTGCGCTAAGACTTAACCTGTTCATCTTTAATGGTATCCTACGCATAGGTTTTTTTCCTCCGTCCTGGAAATCGTCAGAAATTATAATGATTCCCAAACCGGGAAAGGATCCTAGTATGGTCACCTCATATACACCAATCAGCTTACTTTCCATCCTATCAAAGTTGTTTGAAAAAGTATTCCTGCAGGCACTGACACATACCTTAATGACCAACAATTAATTCCCGCACATCAGTTCGGATTTCGTAAGGACCATAACACCATTGAACAAGTACATCGGATTACAGTCTTTGGAAAGCAACAAAACAACTGAAAATACGCATACCCTACGAATGTCCTCTACGCCTTAGTGACGGTAATTGGGCGAGAAGTCACTGTGATAAAGCCAACGCTTTTGCCGATCATTTAGAAGAGGTATTTACACCCAACATCACTATGTCGGACATACAAATTCCTCAAATAAATGACATAGTAGTTTCTCCCATGAAACTTAGATTCTCTAACATAACAACAATTGTAAAAAATCTCAATACTAAAAAATCTCCTGGTATAGACTCAATAACATCTAAAATGATCTGCGAATTGCCATACAGTGCGCTAAGACTTAACCTGTTCATCTTTAATGGTATCCTACGCATAGGTTTTTTTCCTCCGTCCTGGAAATCGTCGGAAATTATAATGATTCCCAAACCGGGAAAGGATCCTAGTATGGTCACCTCATATAGACCAGCTTACTTTCCATCCTATCAAAGTTGTTTGAAAAAGTATTCCTGCAGGCACTGACACCATACCTTAATGACCAACAATTAATTCCCGCACATCAGTTCGGATTTCGTAAGGACCATAACACCATTGAACAAGTACATCGTATCGTGACTCAAATTAGAAAGGCATTTGAAGAAAAACTTTACTGCTCTTCATTATTTATTGACATCTAACAGGCCTTTGATAAAGTCTGGCACAAAGGGCTTATATATAAAATAGTTCAATCCTTACTGCAAAATACCCATAGATTACTCCAAAGTTACCTGACAGACAGATCATTTGTAGTCAAATATAAAAGCTACACTTCAAGCTCTCGAAACATCTCAGCTGGGGTTCCTCAAGGCAGTATACTTGGTCCCATGATGTATATTCTTTATACAGCAGATATGCCAACAAATTCTCAAATTCATACCTCAACTTTTGCAGACGATACTGCAAAGATCCCAAAATTGCCTCCTCCAACCTACAGTCTCATATACATGAGCTGGAATCATGGCTTAACAAATGGAAGATAAAAATTAATCCAGCTAATTGTGCACATGTGACTTTTACACTGCGAAGAGAAAACTGCCCTACAGTTACAATAAATAACACCAGAATACCTGAAAAACTCCACATTAAGTACCTAGGAATTCACCTTGATCGCCGTCTCAAATGGTCCAAACATATTGACTCGAAAACCACGCAACTAAAACTCAAAACTGCCCAACTTGGATGGCTTCTAAACTCCTCATCTTCGCTTAGTTTAGAATGCAAAGCTTTACTCTACAAAACCATTCTCAAGCCAATATGGACCTATGGAATCCAACTATGGGGAACAGCATCCACTTCCAATATTGCAAAGTTACAAAGGGACAGTCAAAAATATTAAGATACATAACAGGCGACCCCTGGTTCATTCGTAACGACAATATACATAAAGACCTCAATATTCCGTCAGTTCGCGATGAAATAGAAAAATATTGTTCTAAATATATGTATATCCAAACTAGCATCTCACCCTAATCCCCTAGCACAGAACCTACTCTCGTTTAGAGGCCACTCACGGCTAAAGAGGGTAGACACCTTGGCCATAGCACAAAGCTAAAATATGTTTAATGTTCTCAATATGGCCTTCTATTGCACTGGCAATAGAATCATAAATCAAAAGTAGTTTTTAAGATTTTATTACTTATTGTTATTTTCTACTAAGAAAGATCGAATAAACTAATTAAAAGTTGAAAAAAAAACATCTCGTTTAATTTACATGATATAAATAAAATTTTCACTATAAATAAATAAAATTTAATATTTTTTGCAGTTTTCGATTTTTGCCAGATTTTTTTAAAAGAAAAAAAAATTTTTTTTTACCATTTTTTTATTTTTTTGCCAAACAATCTGTTTCGTAACTTTTAAACTATTGATCAGATTAAAAACAACAATATCCATGATTTTAAGATGTTGTGAATCTTAATATTTTTAAATTTAATTAAACAAAATCACTCCGGCTGTTTTTGAGTTATGATAACATAAGTGGAGAAATGTTTCAAAATATTGACAATTTTACTTAAAAATTATTTTAAGTAAAAATTATTCAATTCCATAGAATTGAAAAATTTGACCATTTTTGTACTTAGATAGCCATGATGCATCAAATCTATATAGTAGTTATTGTAATTATAATAATATATAATATAATAATATAATAATTAATAATGTGGTAAACATTTGTGGTTTCATCATCACCGTTGTCGGTAATGATTAGATTAACAAAAACAAGAAATCAAAAGAAAAAAAATTAAGATATTCTTGTATACGCTTTCAGTTATGCGCAAATAGTAATGAGCAAATCATTAAGAAAAGTGATTAAATAATGCGTCCACCTTACAAAAAATCTGAAAGTTTCAGGAAGTTGGCAAAAATTCAATTGCAAAAATCCTACACAAATCGGCTGTCAATTTAACCGCGATAAACCATAACGCGTTGGCTAATGATGAATCATTATCCGATCTGTCAAACATTATCGTGGAGGCAACTGACCTTAAATTGATATCGAAATGGAGACTTTCCAAGTTCATGGAGAATTAAAACGCTTCTTGGATTAGGTAAAAGGAAACTCAGCCTACTTATGGAAGCTCTCACTGGGCATTGATGACCGAATACATAGGTATCCCATATGTGATATTGGGCGATCTCGCGGGCTTTATACGGAGGTCGATTTAGTTCATTTCATTTTTAAAACCGCTTCCTATACTTCTGATAGCACCCTTTAGTAAGCCTGCCACTATAAAAATTATTTAAATCATGTAGAAAATTTATAAATAATGTTTTGTTGTGCACTTTATGTAAATGCTGTAGCTAGCCGAGAAGTTGATCAAGATTTAGTTACAAAAATCCGTATCATAAAACAAACAGGCAAAGAGATTTAATAAAATAATAATCTAACCCATAAAAACAAAGTGACTATTTTAAAATTAATCTTTGGTGACAAGTCTGTGGACCAAGTTTCAGATTGACTGGATAAGGGGAAATGGGGTTTAATCACTCCGTGACTGTGTATGACCATGCGTGACTGTGCGTGACTATGTCGAAGTTAATCTTTCTTTACAGCAAGTATATCGACCAAGTTTCAGATTGATTGGATGAAGGGGTAATCCGTTCTAAATCTCTCTGTGACTGTGCGTGACTAAGACAAAGTTAATCTTTTTTTCACAGCAAGTGTATGGACCAAGTTTTAGATCGATCGGATGTGGGGAAACGACATATAGATCAATCCGTGACTGTCCGTGACTATGCGTGACAGTGTGTGACTACTATAAAATTAATCTGTAGTCACAATAAGACTATGGGCCAAGTTTCAGATTAACTGGATAAGGGGGAACGGGGTTGACCCACGACAGACAGACAGACAGAGGGTATGAGTTAAAAGAACGAGTTTAGAAATAGAACATTCTTTTACACGTTTTTAGTTTAACCGCAATAAATATTGATCAATTTAATAATTAAAAGAAATTAAAAAAATTTTAAATAATTATTTTAAAGTCCTTGAATATCCGAAAATATATATACAGGGTGGTGCATCTAGTGTTTGAACATTGAACTACTGGATATTTTGAGTACGGCAACTCCAATGTCAGCAGTGTTATGAAAAGATGTTAGTATAATATATGTGTTTGCGAAATGAGTCGATTTAAGCTTGAATAACGGTTCTCTATTATCTTTTTTGACGAAGCTCATTTTCATCTCGGTGGTTATGTCAACAAGCAAAATTGTCGCATCTGGGGAACAGAACATCCACATATGACTGTTGTAAAGCCAACGCACCCTGAATGATGCATATGAATATATCGAAAAAATGTGGTGTGTATTATACCCCATTTATGAAGCTACTTCCCGATGACCTAGTCCCCATATGAAAATAACATTATATATAATCTTTTTCATATCTGCATGCTACAATTTAACAAAATACCACTGAAATTTGACTTATGCTTATTTTCCGTATCCAGGTATTGCTTCAGCTAAGTTGGTCTAGACCGAATATAATTTTCTTACCTGTTAACTTTGTATTTGGTCTGCCAATTGCCAAACATAATTGCCAAATGTTTCGAGAACTTATAATTTGATTGTTCTAAATATCCTCACTAAATTATTAAATATCGTATCTGCACTTTGAAGTTAAATTATAGGTTTACAAAAAAATTGTGGGAGACTCTAAGTTAAAATTATTGTTTTATCTGTTAATATACTTACTAAAATTTCTTAGTTTGATTGCAAACAAAATAAGTATCCGTAGTTTGACGGATATATATTTTATGGACACCCCAAACCGATTTTTCTATTTTATAGATTTAAGCCTCTTATTACGTATTCAAAATTCCATACATTCTCTTCTTTTCCTGCGGTAGGATAAAGTAATTTTATGTCGTTTCTGTGTAGATCAAAAACTACTGAATATATTGTAATGGTGCGGCGTTGGTGGAAGATCCGCTTCCGTTTCCCTGAGCCTTTGCTGGTCGCACGTGCTGGCGTAGGGGCCTAGCTCGCCGGATGGGTGGGGTCTTGCTCAGGCCCAGGGAAACCGCACTACAGATTTTCACGTGCGATTTAAAAAAACTGTCAAAACACGGACGCTAAATGGATGGATGGCCATACTTACCTTGGGATTGGGGACGAGGTGTTCTGCCCCTTTTTGCCCTCCCTACCATGTTACCTCGACTCCATCTCAATTGGAGGTAACCCACTGCAATGATAAGAGTTTGGTTTGGTTTGGTTTTCTACTTTGGGTTTAACAAAAACAAATTTATTTTATTTCACCTTAATTTTTAAGGTGTTCAAAATTTAAATTATATTTAACAAAATTTATTTTATTTTTTTTACATTTTTTTTTTTTTGCAAAATTTTAATTTTAGGGAAATTTTAATTTTAGGAAAATTTTTAAATTTAGCTTAATTTTAATTTTAGAAGAATTTTTAAATTTTAGCAAAATTTTGTTTTAGGAAAATTTTAGCAACATTTCTATTTTTAATTTTATGATTAGATAAATTTTATATTTAGTAAAATTTTTTCTTTTAATAATTAGAAGAAAATTTTTATATTTATACAAATTTTATATTTCGAATATTTTATATTTTGCGAATTTTGACATTTCGAAAATTATATATTTATTTAAATTTTATAATTAGAAAACTTTTTTATGTAATTTTACAAAAATTTTGTATTTAGGTAAATTTTTATATTTAGTTTAAATTTATAATTAGAAAAAAATTTTGATTCATAATTAGAAAAATCTTTAAAAAACATAATTTTAATTTATAGTTAGACAAATCTTAGAAAATTTATTTAATTTAGATTTAAGAAAACATTTTAATTAGTGTCTTTTAATTACCGCCATATGGTTGTAGGTGTTGAGGATGAAGCTGCTGCCGCCAGACGCCGTGGTTGTGTGTCGCAATATGCAATAAAAAAAAATCGGCCATAGCTGCCTTAATAACGATATTGATGCTGATTTCCATACAAAATTTTTATAATTTAATCAACTTATCAGTTTTATATTTTTTTTTATTATTTTTGAACACACGCAACTAAATAAATATTTTGTTTTATAATTCTTCCATTTAATTTTCCAAATCAAATTTATTTCATTGATTTTCTAATAAGTTTACTTTTAAACATTTTTTTGTATTAGATTATAATTAGATAATGTATATATATTTTTCATTATATTTTTCTTATTGTTTTTGCAAGCGTTCTTTGTCTTATTTTTGTCTATTTTTTTTTTGTTTTTAAATTTATTAAGCTTAACTTTTATTTTAACTTTATTTTAACTTTACTTAAACTTTACTTTTCTTAATTTTACCTTAATTTAATTTTAATTTCATAAACTACATTTTTAATTTTTTAAGAGGGTTTTTCCTCAACCGTTCTTCACAATAAACATAATTCAACTCCCTTATTTAAATTTAACTTTCTTACATTCAGCCTTCTCTTCTTCATTCATTCATGTTCAGATAAAAACCTGTTTATTAAAAAAAACAAAGTCACCACCAATTCAATGAGAACATTCATATGCATTCATAATATTCTCTAGTATTTATAACACTCACACTCATATATGACTATGAGAGCAAGTGAGATCAATACAAGAAAATAAGTGGTTTGACCAGCATGATTGCATATGAATGTGTTCATGATTTACTTCAACACAATGAAGAGAAAAAATACGCCATAAAAAAAAAAATGCCATCAACCGATTACCATATAAGGTGTTGTTTATATGTACATACTTGAACTTGAAAATAATTTCAAGATCAAGGTTATTATTTTTTCTTCTTTCTTATTCTGCCTGTACCAGAAATTCTTCTGCTACAGTGCAGAGCAAAAAAAAATCACCGTCACAATATGTAAAATCACACTTGACCATTTGATTCTAAAACGCTAACAAAAAATACCAAATAGTGGGATGAAAACTCGATATTTTCAAAAAAGTATTTCCAAGAGCATTGCGAAAACTTAATTTGTTAAAAAAAAACAAATAATAAAATTGGTCATTCCAACACAGAGAAAAAAAAGCTCAATGTAAAATTAACATGAAGAAATGTTGATTTCAAATCATTGTAAATTTCTGGAAAAAAAAAACTAATTTTTTTTACTTTTAACGTTGCACAGTGGCGCCATTTGAGTTTTTTCGTTGCAAAAATCATATCTTTTGAACCGAATAACACAATTGAACAGTTTAAACAGCATATGATAGATAACTGTTCAGCCTGTGAAATGAGCGTTTGGAAAGGGTGCTACGATTTGTAGGGGCCTAATTATGGGTTATCAAAATTAAAATTTGTAGAAAAATCAATTTTATGGTAACTAAAAAAAAATATTTTTACATTTTTAGATTGTTTTTCTTTAGGGTTTTATGTTTTAAATTATTATCCAACAAATTAAAAAAAAATTACTTCTTTTTTAAATTTTTTTTTTAAATTTTCTGTAAAATATTCATCACAATTCGTAAGAGAAGGTATATCTAAAAGACTAATCATTTCTAAAATATAATTATTTTCTAACTCTATTCGTGACTTCACATGCCGCAGGGAAGAAATAAGTGGATCGGAAGATGCTGCCAACATGTTGAAGAGGTCCTCATTTTGCCTTACCGTTGATGCTTTGAATGTGTTCTGCAATCTATATTTTTTATAAAATTTGTTAAGAGACTCCTGTGCTTCTTCAGAAAGCTCTCCAATTGGCAAAGACTGGTACTCAATTATATCTTTGCCATGCGCCAATATTTTATGAACGGTCGGGGTCAACTTCTTCTGTGGATACATTTCTGCTAAAAGAGATGCAGTTTTCGATGCATATTCTCCATATTTTGTAGAATTGACCTTTTATTTGCAGTTTAAAACATTCAAGATCGTTCCCAAACTTTTAATGATTTGATTGTTAATTCCAGTGATTCGAGTTACTGCTTCATCATTTTCAAAAAATCTCCGCGAAGTGTATCCATCGTTTGAGTTTCCATATCCGCACCTGGGGTAGTCTACTTTTAGTCCAACTTCTTTGAAAAACGCATCCTGTATTCGTTTCTTTCTGGGCTTTTGCTTATCCTTTATCGATGTATTTTCATCGAAGTTTTCCTCCTCTTGTGATAGGGTATACGTCAGTTTTAGCAAGAACTCCATACACCTTATCCTTGCGTGCAATGGTGACATTCCATATTCGTAAATCTCCTCGTTTGTAGAATCGTTTAAATTACCAAAGTTCTTCTGACTCATTTTGCAAATCGGGCATGACAATGTTGAGGTTGTTCCTGTCAGTTCGTTTACGACTTTTCCGTCAACCATGGTCAGGTGGAACTCGTAATTGCATTCAATATATTTTCCTTCTCCAATTTGCAGCTTTGTAGGCTTAATCTTGCTTATTTGTTCTTCAATGTCCTTCACCGTGGTCCTTATAAATTCTGCCGATTCCCTTGCAAACTGAAGCATTATTGGTCGGCAATAATACACTGATGACGGACGTGGATTTTTCCAGTGTAGGGAAACATCAGATTTTAGCCGCAAAGGAACAACAGATGCCATAAACATATTTCCGTCCGATATTGTAGCGTCACCGGAAGATATCCTTTGCTTATAAACGCTTTGTCCGGATGATCCATCGCAGCCCCATTTGCTGATCAATGTCAGTTTCTCAGGAAGAATTTTCACCTCATTTTCACGAAGACTTTCCAACAACCGTTTTGCTGTATGGCCCATGAGATCCTGCAGATTGGCTTTCACAGAGACTTCCGTAAACTCCGTATGCAGTGGTCGTGAATTTATTTTGGCTTGCGTAATATGCTTGTATCCTGGTAAAACGTCAGCCCCGTGTCGCTTCAAGGATGCCCGTAGTATCTCATATTTTTCTTTGGAAAGTTGTAAGTCCATATACAAGGCCAAGGCTTCTTCGGAACCATACTTTTTAGTGTGTGCGTTTCTGGGCGTGGGAATGCTTTACTTAATCCTTTTTCTCAGTGGGCTTGCATCAGCAACAGATTTTATAATCTGCGACCTAACTCATTCACTATCCTTTGTATATTTAATAGACAGCGCATCCGATAAATGCTTCGTGGTCAAGTCATTGGTGGCATCGGCAAGTTTTCTCTTTCTTGTGATAATTGAACACTCCTCAATACTTTTTTTTGGCCTTCCTTTTGCTCCTCTGGTTGATGTGGTGGGTTTATCTACTGCCAATATATCCAGGATGGTGTCTTCATTAAGCCAGTCCTCGTATTTGGAGTTGAAGTTCTGAATGGTTCGATTAGATTTCACCCATTTTGCCTTAATATTTGCATATATCAGATAAAAATTATTTTTTATAATTTCGCTTCTCTCAATATTTCCGTATAAGCTATCAAGTTCTTCTAAAGCAGCTTCCGTGAAAAACTTTGGTGTGGTTGACCTTCTAAACAGTTCAAATAATTTTAAATTGTTTAACGCCATGGTTTCAGTACTTGTTGCGCCAACTTTCAGTCGTAGACTAATCCAGGCATTATGCTTATTTTGCAATATATAGGCTTATGCTACCATGCCTAAAAATTTACCTGTTCCCTGCATACATATGGATTTAGGCTGAATTATGCAATTTTGATATTATGCTCGTGTCTAAATAAGATTTGTGCCTACCTGGAGGGACCATAAGTCAATATTGTTCTTGACCATTTGTACTCCAAAGTAATTTTTAAGTGAGGTGCGTACCTGCGAATTTCAATGAGTAGTTTTTTGTGCATCATGTGTCTGTAACAGAATATTGGGAGTAGACTTTGGCAGAGGCTCACAGGTAGACAACCGACTTAAAATGCAATTTTTAAACTATTAGATCAAACTACTGTCAGTCAAAACATGTAAGGGATGCACGCCATACAATTTCTGCAACCATGTCTTTTTAACCTTTTTTACCTCTAGAAGCCAAACGGGCACGTACGGGCAGATAAAACCTTTTGAATTATGTAAAGAAATAATCAAAGAACATGTTTTGCAAATATGGCAAATATAGAAATATATAGATTTTTTTTATTTTCCGTCAAAGTTGAAAAATAGTGAAAAAAACGGATAGTTTTTAAATAGTGATTTACCAGGAGAAACACAAAGCAAACAGTTAATTTTTTCTTATCATTATACATTTAATAAATACACCAATCAATACAAACAAAAAATAAGGCGATTCGTTACCTATTTTTCGTGATATTACACCTGAAATCGCAACAAATTGACTAAAAATTGTGTGTTTTTTTGAAAACCGAAAGTCGGTCAACTTTGAACGGTTATATCTTCTAAACTAAAAATGTGATATTATTAAGAGTAGCATATTTGAAATCGTTGAAAAGTTTCCTATAACATGGGTTTATTCAAAACTTCGTCGGCGCACATGAAAATTTTGATTTTTGCAACCTCGTTTGCTCTACGGGCGCCACTGTGCGTTGTTTCATATTAAATTAATAGTTAAACATGTTAATTTAACGTTGAAATAATATTGTACATAGTAATTTTAACCTTTTACAGAGTAACAATCACATTGATCAAATGTTGAATTTCTAAAATTCCATTTTTGTAGTGAAAATAAAAGTTTTTCATGTTAAGTTTTTCATGTTGGATATAATAAAAACAAAATTTCCCATTTTAAAATCAACATTGATGTCAACAATAAAATTAACAGTGCAATATGTTGAAACAACATTTCTAAATTTATATATGAAATAACGTTGGCTCATATTGAATCAGCATGAAAATCATTTTAAAATAAACTTGTGAAATATAAATACCAACTAAAGCAAGTTAGAAATAAAGTTGCGGAATTTTAAAACAACATGAAAAATGTTGAAATGAAATGAATTAATATTGAATCGCAAAAAATACCAAAAAGTACCGCTACTTTAAAACAACAAAAAAACAAGGATTCTCTTGGTATGTATTGCAGCTTTAATACATTTAGTGTGTGGTATATTGTTGAAGTGTAGTTTTATACATAGTAAGTGAATTTAATTCTTATACATAAATATAATAATGTCTGCAGCAAATGAAAATAATATGAATTTAGAAAGTATTGTCCAAAATATTGTGTCATTTAAAGAAAATATTAATTTGGTGAGTGATGTAGAAGGAAATGTTATATTAAATTTGCAAGCGGTTCAAAATACGAGTCAAAGTTCCCAACTAGAGAAGCTGTTGAAATCTTTTGACTTAAAGTGAAGCCTTATTTGACAAGTAAGTATATATGTATATGCACATATTTAAAATTCTTTTTTATATTTTTTTTTTTTGTTAATTTCTCTAACAAAAAATAAATAATTGTTTAGGAGCTGAAATAGCATTTGAAAACTTAAAATACTTATCAAAGGAGGACATAAAGGAAGCTATACCTCCATAGGCCTTCGTGCTTCTTTCCGAGAAGAATTGTTTATTTAGAGAAAAAGTGAGGCAAAGAAAAATAATTCTTAATAATGGTTTTAGTTGAGTTTTGACTAAATTTTTCGTAATTTTGCTTCAGTACGGCATTGATGGCGATACCTTATCTGGAACGATTGCCAATAAAGTAGTCTCTTGGCTACAAAATAAATTTGATGTTAGCACAACAATAACACCAACTTCATCTCTTTCTACATCGGTTGGGGATTCTAGGCTATCTAAGGTAAACTTTGAAATAATGATCTTGCTATTTTGTAATTATTAATTTGTTATCAATTTTGATTTTTAGAGCCTTAAGCTTATTTTAGAAGACAGCCTTAAAGGAAAATCTATTACAAGTTATTAGGAAAAATTTTTAACTAACCAATTCAAAGGTACTTCTGACCAAAGTAAGTATTGTACAATCACTTTCTTTTTATTTACTTTTTTTTAATTCACCATCTTTTTTACTAGGTTCTTGATCGTTCGAATCTAATTCTCTTTACGAACGGTCGTGTAAATAATTAAAGCGCATAGAGTACAACTATTTAAAATTAATAACAAGTGTATATTTTTGTTTTTGCAATTGCCTATTCTTGATCTCATTTGAACTCACGTGGTAGTCAATTCAGCTTAAAACAGGAATAAAAAAATCTAGCGATGGCCCGAGGGGCTAAATCTTCATCAAAAAGAAAGCTCCTTGCCAACAAGAAGATGACAAAACTTCCTCCGGGTTTTAACCCAAACATCGCGTCAAGTTCAAGCAACAGATTTAGCCTGCTTGCTGGCCTTAATGATATGGACGTCACTCTGTATCAAATATTAACGAGGTTAAACAACACAAACCTCCACCTATTGTTGTTGAAGCTAACGCCTCATTTACAGAAATACAAAAACTACTTGGTAAAGATTGTATTTTCAAACGTACTTCAATTGGTACTAAAATTTTTGCTCCAAGTACAGAAATGTTCGAATGCTACAAGCAAATTCTTAAAGAGAGTAAGTTGGAGTTTCACTCTTATGGCTCCAAAGATAATAGGTTATACACCACTTTTTTACACGGTTTACCCCGCATAAAAACTGAGGACATCACCGCAGAGCTAAAAAACTACAACCTGTCCCCTTCTTCCGTAGCTGAAATAGTCACCAAATTCAGTTCGAACAACAATGCAGTTTACAAAGTTCAATTTGTACGTAAAAATTTTAACCCAACTGCCTTAAGAAACGTAAGAACAATTTCAAATATAATAATTTCCTGGAAAAAATACAAATCTAAATCCAGAAATAAACCAACTCAATGCTGGAACTGCTTAATGTATGGCCATGGCGGTGAACATTGTCATCGTAGTGCTGCCTGTATGATATGTGCAGAACAACATCATACAAGTGTGTGTCCGTTTAACACAAACGAAAAAAGACCAGCTGTTTTTACATGCTTTAATTGCAAAAAACAAGGAAAAGAGAGAACTGATCACTCTGCAAACGATATCAACTGTCCGTTACGTTCTCTCTATTTGGAAACTAGAACAAGAGTTACTTCTAAAAGTCCGAATAAAAGCAGACAACAACAAAATAACTCATTTCAATTTAATGTGGGAGATTTCCCTAATTTAAGAAACAACAACACAAATTGTAACAATCACATCAATAATAACAGCAAAGCTACATATGCTAACCAGCTGAAAACAAACAACGATTTATTTAGCATTGATGAGCTTTTTGATATTTTCACTACAGCTATGGATGATTTGCATAGGTGCACTTCAAAAGTACAACAAATCAAAGTTGTAATGTCAATGGTAAAATACGCCCATGGATTATACTAATAATTTAAACGAATTCAAAATGCTTCACTTGAATGCTAATGGCATTTCAAACTTTTCTAAATTAAAACAATTTGAGATACTAATTGAACGAGAAAATATTAAAATAGCGTCTTTGAATGAAACATTTTTTTCAGAAAATCATAGACCCTATTTTAAAAATTATTATTTTTATAGAAGTGACAGAACAGATGCAAGAGGAGGAGGAGTAGCTCTGTTAATTCATAAATCTGTCGCTCATAAAAACCTCTTTATATCAAACACATCATCAATCGAAAACATCTCAATTGAAGTTATTATAAATAATGGACCTATTGTTGTATCTTCGTTATATTCACCAAGATATACTCATAACTTCTGTGCTGATATCTTGAACCTAACACCTTCCACCAAAGAATATATAGTTTTTGGTGACCTAAATGCCAAACATTGTTCTTGGAATTGCCGTTCAAATAATACTGCAGGAATTGCACTCAACAACCTACAGCAATCGAGCAATTTTTTCATTCACTACCCTAATAGACCAACCCTATTCCCCCATCAACACAATCGCGAAGCATCCACAGTCGATATTATTTTAAGCAATTCAGCTTTAGATATAGACGTAAAAACAATGGATTACGAAATACCATCAGACCATCGCCCTATTATATGTACACTTAAAAGATCAACGGCCTTGCAGGTTGACCTCAATTATTATGATTATAGTGCAACCAACTGGAACATTTTTATGAATTTTTTAGACAATAAAATCACGTTATATTCGGATATATACAATACCAAGGTAGTTATTGATCAGGAAATCCAAAAATTTATAAATGTAGTTTTCGAAGCAAGGGATGTGTCCACACCTAAAATAACTCAACAAAATAATTACACATTACCAGAAAGTACTGTAAAATATATTAAACTAAGAAGAAGCTTTAAAAGAAAAAGCCAACGATCTTCAAATATAGCCGAGCAAACTTTTTATAATCAATGTACTAAGTTTCTAAGTAACATGATTGATAAAAGTATTAATTCGGAGCGCAATAAGAAATGGTCTCAATTATTATCCAATTTAAAACCAGGTGATAAATCATTTTGGAAAATAAGCAGGAACTTGCGAGGAAAAGGAAAAAATCAAATCGCTCACTTTAAAGTTGGAAATAAAAAAATAACATCTGATAAGGACAAGGCTGAAGTCCTGGCAAATACATTTGTCCAAGCAAATAACCTCACTTCGAACTATAACCACTCGGCAGATACACTAATAAATACAACAGTAAATAATTTTAAGAAGGAAAATCCCAGTTCTGAATCTGCAATTTATACATCTCTTGAAGAAGTAATGAATATTGTCTCATCAATAAAACCCTCAAAATCTCCTGGTTTTGACAATGTTCCCAACCTGCTCTTAAAGAAACTACCACTCAAAGCTCTAAAATTACTGGTTATAATATTTAACAGCTGCATCAAACTCAACTATTTCCCAAACCATTTCAAAAATGCTAAGGTTATAGCCATAAACAAACCTAGTAAGCCAAAAAATAACCCAAAGAGCTACAGACCTATTAGTCTATTAAGTAACTTAGGTAAAATATTTGAAAAAATACTACATTCTCGTCTTAGTGAATTTGTAACGACCAATTCTATTGTTGCCAAAGAACAATTTGGATTTAAAAAAGGGCATAGCACTACGCACCAAATAAACAGAATTAAAAATCAAATAACCACAAATAAAAACAATAAACGTTCAACGGGTCTAATATTGTTAGATATTGAAAAAGCGTTTGACACCGTTTGGCATAATGGCCTCTTATTTAAACTTCTTGATGCAAATATACCAAAATATTTATGCAAACTTATTTCAGATTTCATTCACGGCAGAAACTTTAAAGTTGCGATTAATAATGAAACATCATCTCCAAAAACCATTACCACAGGGTTACCTCAAGGATCTGTCTTGTCGCCATTGCTTTACTCGATATATACATCCGATTTTAAAGTCCCGAAATATATGAAAATTGCTTATTACGCAGATGATACTGCGTTAATTTCTTCAAACAAACTTACAAGCGCACTCCTGAAGAAAATGGAAAAGGGACTTGTAAATTGCAGTAAATATTTTCACAAATGGAAAATCAAAATTAATCCAAACAAGACCCAAGCAATAATTTTTCCATTCAACAAATCTCCCAAAAGACTGCCAAGACGTCATCTTTTTATTGGAAATAATACCATAAATGTACTTAACGAGGTCAAATATCTCGGAGTTGTCTTGGACAAAAAGCTTACATTTAAACAACATATTATGGCTACGTGCCAAAAAGCTATAAAATCATTTAAAGCATTATGGCCACTACTAAATAGAAGGTCATTTCTAAACCCCAAAAACAAAAATCTACTCTTCAAAAGTGTTATAAGGCCGATATTAACATACGCGTGTCCTATTTGGAGTGACGCTGCCAACTGCCACCTAAAACGCTTACAAATTATACAAAACAAATGTCTTAAAATGATAAATAAAAAGCCCTGGAGGTATCCTACAAATCTTCTTCATGAAGAAACAGGTTATGAAAAAATTATCGATTTCATAACAAGGATTAACAACAATTATTTTGCCAAAATTGAAAATTCCTCTTACCCACTGATAAGAGAATGTAGAGAAGTAACGTAATATTAAAAAGAAATCACCAAATTGAAAATTATATGCTTATAGAGGTCTATTATTTCTAATAAACCTTCTATAAGCATATAAATATTTTCAGATAGTATTTGAATTTATTAAATCATATAAAGGTTTTTCCCTCCCATTTTCCTTTAAAAATCATTAAAAAATAAAATAAAAACTATTTAATGTCTTTAGATCCTATATATTATTTGTTGCAATATCTATGTTAAGATAAGATCTCATGTGTAAATATCAAAATTTGTTAAAATATGTAAATAAAGGAAGAATATTTAATTGAAAAATACTAGGTTCTTGATTGTATATATGCCATTCTACGAGCACAATAAAATTTTTGGTGAACTGTATGGATCACTCAAACCTAAAGCTCATTTTTTACTGCACTATGTAACTTTTATAAAGAAATGTAGACCACCAAAGTTTTCTTGGAGCTTAAGATTTGAAACAAAACATAAGGACACAAAAAGATGTTTTAATAATATTAACTCTAGATTAAATGTCCCATTAATGCTATGTAAAAAAGCGGGGTTAAGTTTTGCAAAATTTCTTGCAGATTATGAGAATGGAATTTCAGATACTCTTGAATTAAATGATATTAACATAATTGAACCCAATTAATAATGGTAAAATATATTTAAGAAATAAATTTTTGTAAACTTTATTGAATTTATATTATATGTGTTTATTAACAATTAAATATATAAAAAAAAATACTTTTTAATAAAACAATATTGTTTAAATGTTATTTCAATATAGGAATCATTTCAAATTAACATGACATTTCATGTTTTTCAACACGTTTTAAGTTTAAATGATTTAATAGTTAATTCAAAAATAAATTCGTGTTAATTCAATACGAAATTCAAGTTATTGTAACTATTCATAATGTTGATTCAATAAGGACCTTAACATTATTTCAACATGATAATCCTTATGACTCCACTGGAAATACAATGTTATTTAACATGATTTATAGTTGTTTTGAAGTGGAAAAATATTATTTTTTTTTATTATAAAATCATGTTTAATTAACATGAAACGCTAATGAAACAAAATCATTAATATAAATTGTTGAATCAACTTTTTTTCAGCTGATTTTACAATGATTTTTTTCTGTGTGAAGATACACAAATGAGTAGTACAAATTCTTTCATAAGTTTTCAACTCCTTTCCCCCATGTTGATTAACTGTGATTTGTTCTGCGGTGCTTAATCTTGGCTTGGATAATGAAAAAAATTAATCAATGATTATGGATGTTTAACAAGAACTACGCACAGTGGACCATATTTTGAGAAGGCGGCCAAAAATAATTTTTTTTGTTACCGATTTTAAAGTTATGTTATTCATTTGAAAGTAAATACTAGTAAACCTCGGGAGCCGAAAAAGTGCGACTCTATCTCAACTATATCACAGCGAACAGAGTCTTCGAAAATTGGCTTTCCCAGTATTTTGCTAAAATTAAAAATTTGTTTGTAAATTTTTATTTTTGAATGACTGTAACTTTTTTGATTTAAAAGATTTTGAAGTCAAATAAATTTTGTATAATTTTATGGCTTCCATACTATCAATGTTAAAAATATAAAGTCACTGAGTCATTCCGAAATTAAAAAAAAAATTTTTTTAAAAAAGGTCAAATTTTCCGAAAATCTCCTACTTAATAGAGCATAACTCCTGCCAGTCAAAAGCAGTCAGAAAAATCTTGCACTCTTCTATAGTCCGAACCCTCCCCTATACTCCTATACCACATTATACACCAGCCAGTTTCCGCCCGTGTGCACCAGAACAATTTTTCTGACCCAAGGTTAGATATTTTCTGCAAAATTTATAAATACAAAAGTTGTCCACTATGTGGTTAGGATATATTAAGTTTGAGGTGATGTTTGTAACTGCCAAAAATATTGGACCTTTATCCATCTTTTATTATACGGATCGACTCAAAAACACTTTCTGAGACGATTAAACGATGTCCGTCCGTCCGTCTGAGTGTTATGAATACAAAAGTTGGTCGTACCGGTGCACCGCGGTGTATTTTTTTGCGTGTCGGTAGAGTTGTCAGGAGTTGTTATATACTTATAAAAAAGGGTTGAGATATAATGCGCTTAATTGGTACAGATACATTTACATAAGTATCTTTCAAAAACATTAATAGTCTGAATTAGAGTTATATAGTTTACATACCTGTCAAAATGGGAAACAATTTAAATAACAGGTAAATGGTACAAAAAAACTATTGCGACATAGCCCTTTAAGATATGAGCAGGTATGCTTCACCTTTTAAAAGGGGTTAGGATGTGGGTTTTTTATGCTTCTAAAAGTGGTAATAAAAGATAAAAATTTCTAAATGGTAAAAAAAAAACTATTGCGACATAGCCCTTTAAGATATGAGCTGTGACGGTGATCTGTTTTGCGCTTTACTGTAACAAAAGAATTTCTGTTACAAGCAGAATAAGAAAGAAGAAAAAAATAATAACCTTGATCTTGAAATTATTTTCAAGTTCAAGTATGTACATATAAACAACACCTTATATGGTGGTAGGTTGATGGCATTTTTTTTTATGGCGTATTTTTTCTCTTCATTTTGTTGTATTAAATCATGAACACATTCATATGCAATCATACTGGTCAAACCACGTATTTTCTTGTATTGATCTCACTTGCTCTCATAGTCGTATATGAGTGGGAGTGTTATAAATACTAGAGAATATTATGAATGCATATGAATGTTCTCAATGAATTGGTGGTGATTTTGTTTTTTAATAAACAGGTTTTTATCTGGACATGAGTGAATGAAGATGAGAAGGTTAATGTAGTAAAATTAAATTTGAATCAGGGAGTTGAAATTTGATAGTTGCAGTGAAAGGTTGAAGAAAAACCTGTTAAAATTAAAATGTAGTTTTAAGAGTGAAGTTTTGTTTTTGAAATTAAAAAGTAGTTTTTTAAGGAGTTGAAATTTGATAGTTGCAGTGAAAGGTTGAGGAAAAACCTCCGAAAAATTAAAATTAATGTAGTGTTTAAGAAGTAAAGAAATAAAGTAAAGTTAAGAAAATTAGTAAAAATTAAAAGTGAAGTTAAAAAATTAAAGTTTAAAGTTTATTAAAATTTAAGAAAATTAAATTAAGAAAATTAAATATTTAAGAATTAAAGAAATTAGAAAGTTAAAAGAAATAATTTTAAGAGAATATCATAATGTTAATTAATAAGTGACAAATAAAACTGAAATAGTAGAATGAAAAAAAAAATACATTTAAATAAACTGAGCAAACTGATTTATAATTATTAACAGTCTAATTAAAGAGTTCTATTAAAATAATTATAAAAAAAAAAAAATCTAAATGGCAATATGGAAAGAAGAGTTTTTATAAATTAAAGGCACAAATAGCGGCTTGTCAAGAAACTTGTAACCTTTTCTTTTTTTGACATTGAACAAAGAGGCAAACATCACCAAGGCTCAGACGTATTATTAAATACAAATAAAATAAAAGTGGCACAATTCAAGTACCTGCACGTTTGAACATTAAAATAATCCAAAATAAAAAAATAAAACAAGTAAGAAAATTATATTCGGTCTAGACCGACTATATGATACCCTATACCATGCGTTTAGAAACCCTATCTCTTAGGCCCAACTAACTGGACATTGAAAATAAGCAAAAACCAAATTTGAGTGGGATTTTTATTAATTTTTTTGGCTGCAGATATGAAAAAGTTCATATCGGATGCTATATCTATAAAGGGACTAGGTCCAAAAATGGACCGATCCTGATCATGTTTGGTAAAGTCTCTTGTATTTTGCAAAAATATGTACAAACAAAATTTGAGAAGAATCAGTGCAATATTTTTCTTTTTTAACAGATTTAAGTGAAAATCGGGAAGCAGTTCTATATGGGGTAAAAGGGATCATTTTTGGACTACTCATTAGTGGATGTAATGAACGCATACAAACCCAATTTGAGTAAGATCTATATGACAATTTGGATCTTGTGGCAATTTATGTCGATTTCATATGGGTAATTTGTATGGGGGCTAGGTCTGAACATGGACCGATTCTCACCAATTTCAATAGCGTTCATCCCATGGCCGATAAAAGCTTATATACCAAATTTCATCAAAATATATTCATATTTGCGACCTGCAGTTTGATTACAAACTTTACATGGACACACAGACGGACGGACGGACGGACGGACGGACGGACGGACGGACGGACATTGTTAAATCAACTCAGAAAGTGATTCTGATTCGATCGGTATAATTAAAGATGGGTCTAGGTCAAATATTTTTGGTTGTTACAAACAGCAGCACAAAGTCATTATACCCAAACCACATAGTGGTATAGGGTATAAATATACATGCGAGACACAACCACGACGTCCGGCGGCAGCAGCTTCATCGGTACCTCATCGGGATGCAACACAAGCAATAAGGCGGTAAATTTTTTTTAAATACAAATAATTTTCAAATTAAAATTTTTACACACATATAAATATTTTCTATGTTTAAAATTTTCCTTATTAAATTTAAGAATGTTACTAAATTAATAAAACTTTGCTATATATACAACTTTTTTATATACAAAATCAAACTGAAATTTTTCCTACATTAAGAAATGTTTCTAATCATTAAGTTAAACTAAAAATTTTACTACTTGAAGAAATATAAGTTTAAGTTAAAATAAGAATTATGCTAAGCTCAAATTTTGTTCAAAATTAAAACTTTCCTAAATTAAAATAAATTTTCCTAAATATATAATTAAACTAAACATTTTACTACATCAAGAAATTTTTGTAATTATAAATTAAACTAAATATCAAATATTTTTTTTAGATATGAAATTTGATAAAATTAAAATGGTGCAAAAATTTAAATTGTGCTAAAATTAAAATTTTTCTACTATTAAAAATTTTCCTAAAACTTAAAAATTTTCCTAAATTTAAAAATTACCCTAAATTTAAAATTTGCCTAAAACAGAATTTTGCTAAAATTTAAAAATTCTTCTAAAATTAAAATTGAGCTATATGTAAAAATTTACCTAAAATTAAAATTTCTCTAAAATCAAAATCAAAAATTTTATAAAAAAAAAAAATCAAATTTTGCTAAAATTTTAAAATTTCCTAAATGTAAAATTTTTCCTAAAACAAATTTTGCTAAAATTTGAACTTTTCCTAAAATTAAATAATTTTCTAAAAGTGACATGTAGCAAGAAAGGAAAAAAATTAATTTAAATTTTAAAAACCCTTAAAATGAAGGGTAAATAAAGGTTTTTTAAACCCAATGTAGAAAACCAAAGCCAAGCCAAATCTTTTCATTGCAGTGGGTTACCTCCAAGTAAGATGGAGTCGAGGTAACATGGTTGGGAGGGCAAAAGGGGCAGAACACCTCGTCCCCAATCCCAAGGTAAGTATGGCCATCCGTCCCATTTAGCGTCCGCTTAATTGACATTTTTTTTTTGTGTATATCGCACGTGAAAATCTGTAGTGCGGTTTCCCTGGGCCTGAGCAAGACCCCACCCATCCGGCGAGCTAGGCCCCTACGCCAGCACGTGCGACCAGCAAAGGCTCAGGGAAACGGAAGCGGATCTTCCACCAAAACCGCACCGTTACAGAGCAGGCATGCTTCACCTTTTAAAAGGGGTTAGGATGTGGGTTTTTATGCTTCTAAAAGTGGTAATAAAAGATAAAAATTTCAAAATGGTAAAAAAACTATTGCGACATAGCCCTTTAAGATATGAGCAGGTATGCTTCACCTTTTAAAAGGGGTTAGGGTGTGGGTTTTTTATGCTTCTAAAAGTGGTAATAAAATTAAAAAATTTTTATTTTACATAATTGCAAGAAAGAGTATTTATAATAATGATTCCACAATTATTATTCATTACAATTTGTGCAATGGCTAAGTACTGTTACAGAGATCTGGCAGATATTTATTTTCAACGAAATGATGTAGACGATGTAATTTTGCACATAGTGAGCAACGACTTCTTTAAGAATTGTAACCTGGAAGACATTGAAATGCACAAAGGAAAATTACTAATTTTGCATCGAATTTGAAAAGACGGTACATTGAATGCTCTCATAGCAAGGCAAAGATGTCCAAACGTTACCAAGACTGGTTAATAAAGGAACATATTTTTGAGAGTGCATCTACAACTGCCAACGAAAGTGGAAAAAAGGGTCGACCAGCAAAACCAATTGACGGATGTAGTAAAAGATCTCGAAGGCGCAAGCTGGAGAATATCAATGAAGAAATTTCTCAAAGAATTATTAAGGATTCATTTTTGCGCCAAATTCAACCAACCCAAAATAAAAAAAATTAAATTGAAATAATTGAAAAAATAGTAGAAGCGAGCCCAAGGCACACAAAGAAGATTTTGAAAAGCATTCCTACACCAATTGAAGATAAGAAATTTATGCCGGAAGAAGCGTTCGCCCTATTTTTGGATTTGAAATTGACCAAAAATCAATATAAGGAATTGCGGAAGCGAACCAATGAAAAGAATTGTGGGATTTTTCCAGAGTATCGAGATTTAGTTTCTGCCAAAAAAGAATGCTTACCTTCACAATCTGCTATTAGTGTCACTTCAACATCAGCAGAAATAAAATTGCAAGATCTCCTGGAACATATTGCCGAACGATTGCTAAATACGCTTGATACTGATCATTTAAAAAAAATTGGTAATGGCAGCATTACTTTAATTTCTAAATGGGGATGTGATGGATCCTCTGGTCAGAAACAATACAAGCAATTTAATGCCGAAAATTCATCAGATGCTAATTTATTTATGGTATCTTTCGTTCCATTGCGCTTAACAAAAAGGTATAGCGTCTTAGAGCCGTCAACTAGTAGAGCAACAGAAATTGATATATGGAAAAATGAAATTCCTTCTTCAACAAAGTATTGCAGTTCAATAAAATTTGCATTCAAAAAGGAAACCAAAGATGTCATAACTGAAGAAGTTCAAAAAATAAAAGATCAAGACATTGAAGTACATTTTAAAATGTGTCTCACAATGATTGATGGAAAAGTTGCACAAGCTTTAACTGGAACAAAGTCAACGTCAAGCTGCATTATATGCCAAAAGACATCAAGTCAATTAAGCCAACCCCCACCAGAAGGCAATAGTTTTACGGAAGCCTACGAATTTGGAATATCCCCTCTTCATGCTAGAATACGTTTCGTGGAGCATATTCTTAAATTGGGTTATGATTTGGAATTTGGTCCGTTAGGCGAAACAGTGAGAAAAAACAAAGAAAATGAAGAAAAAAGAAAGCAAAAAAAAAAACAAATTGTGACGGTGATCTTTTTTTGCTCTGCACTGTAACAAAAGAATTTCTGTTACAAGCAGAATAAGAAAGAAGAAAAAATAATAACCTTGATCTTGGAATTATTTTCAAGTTCAAGTATGTACCTATAAACAACACCTTATATGGTATTTTTTTTTGGCAAACTGATTTATGTGTTTTTTTCTCTTCATTGGTTGTATGAAAGCATGAACACATTCATATGCAATCATGCTGGTCAAACCACGTATTTTCTTGTATTGATCTCACTTGCTCTCATAGTCATATATGAGTGTGAGTGTTATAAATACTAGAGACTATTATGAATGCATATGAATGTTCTCATTGAATTGGTGGTGATTTTGTTTAATAAACAGGTTTTTATCTGTAGAGATAATGAATGAAGGAAAAAGATTAGCTTAAATAAAAAGTCATTTTATAATTAAAGGGGAGTTGAATATTAATAGTTGAACATAAAGGTTGAGGAAAAACCCTCTTAAAATAAAAATTTAAAATGTAGTGATAAAGTGAAGGATGAGGAAAATCCTCTTAAAAATTAAGATTAAAATTTAAGTTTAAAAAATTAAAATTTAAGAAAATTAAAAATTTAGAAAATTAAAATTTATGAAGGAGTTGAATTTTGATTTTTGAAGACAATGGTTGAGGAAAAACCCTCTTAAGAATTTAAACATAAAAATGTAGTTTAATTTAGAAACTTTAAGAAAAAAAAAATTAGATTTTAGTGACAATTTATCTTTTTGTATTAAATTTGTAATTATTAAAAAAAAAAAAAAACTAAACTAAAAATTAAATCGAGTTAAGAACTAAATTGCTATAAATATAAAATATTAAAGTTCAAATTGTAAATTAAACATAAAAAAAAATACTGTGTTAAATAAAAAAAAAACAAAATTGTAGTTTTGGTGTCGAAAGGAGCGGTCACAAAAAAAATTTTTAAAAGGCAACAGTTTCATTTTAATTGATATCGGTCGAACTAGGAAATATTGTATTGGCTGTACTTATAATAGAAAAAAAAAAAAATTCACAAAGAATAATTTCCTAAAATTATAATAAAACGTTTAATAATAAATCTATACATAATAATATACATACATTCTATTTACGTTGATATATTTCGTGTGTATTAAAAAAAAAAGTGTTTTTCTATTAAATTTTGACATTTAATATTTGGAGACAACAATTACTCCAAATAAGACAACAATCTTAATAGGGGCAGGGAAGACCCTCATCATATCTTGCTTCCTCTTCTTTAACTACGAGGCAACTCTCCGAAATTTTGCGATCCTCATTTGATGCAACAGCAGGCCTGCAGCGGACACCGCAACAACAAAAGCCAACCAGAAGAAAAAAATACAACGGCTACCTAAGGAGTCAGCAGCAAGAGGCGGTAACTACGTATTATTCTTTTTTTTTTGAATTATAAAATTTTGCTAAATTAAAAAGTCTTCTAAATGTAAAATTAAATAAAATTTATTTTCTAAATAGAAATTAATTACAATTTTCTAAAGATGATTAGAAATTGTTATAGATAGAAATTAAAATTGTTCTAAGATAATTATAAATATTACTAAATAGAAATTTAAATTTTCCTAAGGATAATTATAAAATTTCCTAAACAATTAAAATTTCGTTAAATCAAACCTAAAATTATATACTTTTCCTAAAATTAAAATTTGGCTTAAATTTAATAAAATTTTTTTCTTCTAATAATTAAATATTGTTAAAAATCAAAAATTATGGTAAATTTAAATTGTGCTAAAATTAAAATTTTTCTACTATTAAAAATTTTCCTAAATTTAAAAATTTCCCTAAAAGTAAAATTTCCCTCAAATTAAAATTTTGCCAAGCGTAAAATTTTGCTAAAAATAAAAATTGGCAAAAAAAAAAAAAAAAAATTAAATGTTACGAAAAAGAATTTAAAATTATAACCTTAAAAAATGGAGGTTAAATAAATTTTTGTTAAAACCAATGTAGAAACCTAACCAAACCAAATTCTTATCATTGTAGTGGGTTACCTCCAAGTAAGATGGAGTCGAGGTAACATGGTTGGGAGGGCAAAAGGGGCAGAACACCTCGTCCCCAATCCCAAGGTAAGTATGGCCATCCATCCATTTAGCGTCCGTTTGTTTTGACAGTTGTTTTTAAAATCGCACGTGAAAATCTGTAGTGCGGTTTCCCTGGGCCTGAGCAAGACCCCACCCATCCGGCGAGCTAGGCCCCTACGCCAGCACGTGCGACCAGCAAAGGCTCAGGGAAACGGATGCGGATCTTCCACCCCAACCGTACCATTACAAAATTCAACAAAATTATCTACAGCTAGGCCTCGTAATCGACCAACCAAAACAAGGGGAAGGAAACGCAAATGATGGAAATACTGCAAGGAGATTTTTTTCCGATCCGGAAACTGCAGCATCTATCACAGGTGTAGATCATGAATTAATAAGACGATTCAAAATCATATTTATTATAAGTTGTAGCATGCAGCAGAAAGATAAATGCAAAAAAATTTGGAGAGTACGCCAATAAAACAGCTATACTTTATAATGAAAAATACTCTTGGAGATATGTGCCATCCACAGTTCATAAAATTTTGTACCATGGGGAACAAATAATTCAAAACAATATGCTACCAATAGGAGATCTATCTGAAGAAGCGCAAGAAAAAAGGAACAAAGACTACTAATTCTTTCGCGAGCACAACACAAGGAAAATTTCCAGATGTTGTACTAATGAAGACCTTATCACTATTTTGTTGTGCACTTCAGATCCATATATGTCCAACATTCGTCAAAAATGGAAAACTACCTCTATTGAATTAGACGAAGAAGCTAAACAACTTCTAGAAGATGAAAATCAAGGCTATTTAGAAGAAATTTTTACTAAAATTGGTTGATTTAAAGCACTTTTTCATTACAATAACAATAAGTTACACTTTTTTTATATAGTTAAAAAATTTTCTTGATTTAAAAATTTATATATTTTGTAAATTTACAATAAAAATTGATATAGAAATATTTAAAAAGACAATAAAAAAAAAATTTAACTAAAGCAAAAACATACGAGTTTTTCATTGAAACTTCCCTATCTTGAACCAATATAAGGTAACTTTTACCTTAAAAAATTAACTTAAAAAATGTTAAAAAGTATTAGTTGTAAAATTTACTGAAAAAATAAGACTTAACACTTCACTTTTGTACTAAAATTCAACTACAAATGAAAATATATTTTAAACCCTCCGTAACTTTTTTTTATTTTCGGTCGAGACTTACGTTTTATAGCAAAACTTAAAGTCTCACCTACCAAACAAAAAAAAAAAACAAAATTCCAATCCAATCAAAAGTTATAGATTTTTGACCGCCTTCTCGTCAAATGGTCCACTGTGCTACGGTTACGAATAGTAAATTTCATTATCACTTTTCTAAACTATGGTAGAAAGATTACCACCATATCCTGGCTATTATTATGCATTTGTCCCAATGCAAACAAAAATGGTGGGGAAATTCAAATTCGTAGTATTTTCATTACTTGACTACATTCGCTAGAGCTGAGTTTCAACAGAACGTATTGATTACTTGAAACTCGTCGAATTATTTTCAGCAAAAAACTAAAGTATATCTGAAAAAAAAAAAAAAAAATTATTTTACTGAACAAGTTCTCCAACTCCTTTGGAGTAGAAACTCGTGAACAAAATGTATTACGCACATATATATCACATGAGTTTTTTAACATAATTTGTACTGAGAAAGACTGATTGATGGGATTGGCACCAAGTCAATTATACACTTTCTAGAACAAGTACTCGTACTCTTAAAATTAATACAAACGAAACAATAATAACTCAGTGCAACACGATGTTTTGTGCACGCAAATGTCTATCAGCGATTGAAAGCATAAATTCAAAACCGCAAAAATTGAAATATACTTTCAAATCTGCAAATTAAATGTACCTACCTGCATTAACACATACATAGCAATTAGCTTCATTATGAATTCCAGGATTGGTCCCATTGGAGTGGTAAACAGCATACCACGGCCTTTATGGTTTTTCCACTCCAATAAACGATTGTTGCAGTTTTTGCACACTGTTTTTGGAGCCCACTTTTTATCTTTTATTACACTCATATTAAAATAGCGTTTATAGATATTTGAACAGTCCGAATTAAGTTTTCCTTGCATATTTTTTTTACAAACATATTGTCCACAAACGTAACAGAACTTATTTAAATCGCAATGCATCATTCAAGCACCTAATTTCACACGCGACTAACAATTGAATAAATTTTTGATAAATATAAAACAAAATCAAGGATTGCTTAGAATATGGATTTTAAGTCAAAGTCCAATTGTTTATTTGTTTAATGATTGCAAGGCTATTTGCTTTTATATAAGCAATGTGTTGTTGAAGGATCACCAGTCATTTTAGTAGAAGAGAACTAAGGAATAACGATTTCTATTTTGGAGAGTATTACCTTTGGATCTCAATCATATTTTTAATGTTATCTGAGAAAAGGAAGATTAAATTGCTTTGCATTATTTATATTGCATAGTTAGATTGTAATTGCTATTTTATATCATATCGATATTTTTTATTTTTGTATTGAAAATTGTTTATGGAATTTTTTTTTGCGTCTGGTGGAGAAACCCCACATGGAATTTTTCTGGTGCCTATGAAGACCCCAACTGAAATTGTTCGCTCTACGTTTTTCTTGAATATATTATATCAAAAATTTACGTAGTTATGGTATAATTTTTGACATTTTAGAAATTAGGGCCTAATTGTTTTGTGCTTTCATGAGAGTCGGTCGTGTTATTTTTATTGCTCCGTGAATTTTTTCCAAATCAATAATTACCATACAGTCTCGAAATAGTATCTTATCGATTCACAATAATTAAATAGTTATTAACAAAATAGTTTAAATAAATAAAACAAATCATTTAAATATTTCAACATTTTATTATAAACATCGTATTTGAAACCGCCAAGCAATAGCTTAAATAACAAAACCAAACGCAGTAAAATAATTGCATTGATATTTAAAAAACAAAAAAAAAAAAAAAACAAAACAATTCATATTAACTCTCATATAAAAAAAAAACAGCGTTAAAACAGATAAATGCTCTCATCAATATCAACAAATAAAAACATTAAAAAGAAAACAAACAAAAAGAATAAACACAAAATAATAAATTCAACAACAATGGAAGCAATTACTACTCCCGCGCAAAAAAGATTAAGAGAAGTCTTACAAAACTCTCTCATTGAGAACGCTCCTAAAACTCCACGATTAACGAGTACGGAATCTCCACTCAAGTTCATACATATAATGGACAAACGCTTTGAAAAATTAACCGAACAATTACAATCGACAATACAAAATATGTTTCGCGAATGTGAAAATCGCCTCTTGAGTGAGATAGACAAAAGTTTAAATATAACAATGAGTGATTTAAATAATATTAAAGAGAGAATTATGAAGTTAGAAGTAATTACGGCTGATGTTAAAAATACAGTTATAAGCGAAATAGAAGCACTAAAAAATGAAAATGAAACGTTAAGAAATGATATTGCTTACTTAAAAAATTGTGCTAGAAAACAAGACAATTCAATAGTAGCATATGATATTCGAATCAATGGTGTCCCCTGTAAACCAAATGAAAACCTTTATGACATTTATTTCAAGTTGTGCGAAGCTGTTAATATCTCTGCACCAAACATCAAATCTGTCTTTCGTGTTAAAATAAATAGAAATTCTCGAGTTCACGCCCAAAATATTAACAATAATAAACCTAATGATGCCGCAATAATTGTGAAATTTAAATGCCCATATGAAAGGAACTTTGTTTTAAAATCAATTACGACTTTCATTAAGACCCGTAAAGATGTTCTACGTTTAAATCTGATAGGACTTAGTAGTACGGCCCCATTTTATGCCAACGAAAATCTAACTTCCGAAAACCACCAATATTCCTACAATCTTATAAACTAAAAAAAGATAAACATATATCAGCTGCTTTTACTAACCGAGGTCTAGTTTATCTAAAACATATTGGAAGCGATGACCCGATATGCATCAATGACATTAATGAAATAAAAATTTATTCCGTACTCGAGGACCCGATGATGAAAATATACCTGTTCGTAATGAAAGTACCAACTAAATTAAACTGTTTTTTTTTATGTCATTATATTTTAAATACTCATATGTTTTACTTTATTAAAAATTACTCATATATTAACACAAACAAATATTATATTTCTGCTTGCATTGCTAAAAACATCTTTTATTTTTATAATGGTATTGCAATTTAATAATAGGAGGGTTGGTTCTAAAGAAAATCTCTACAATATGGTCAGAGTACTCTCCAAGAGAACTTTTGGTCTCAACATCTGCCATATAAATGCTCAGAGCTTAAACAACAAAATGGATGAATTTAAAATGATCTTCGATGAATCAAATGTGGATATAGTGTGCATCTCAGAATCATGGTTTAATCCTGATGTTCACAATAGTATATACTGTGAGAGTGGCTATCGTCTTTTTCGCTCAGATAGAGCATCGAAAGCTGATGGTGTTGCAATCTATGTCAAACTTTCAATTTCTTGTAAATTAAAATGCAAAAACCTTAAGGATGATATAATCGAACACTTATTTCTGGAAATTTTTAATAATAACGAAAAGCTCTTAATTGGTACTATATACAGACCAAATAAATGAACTGAAATAGATCCAATGCTAGACAAGCTGAGTACCCTTACTTTGGGCTACACTGATGTTATTATAACTGGAAACTTCAACGCGAATATATTGGAAGACAACAGTTTGATGGAAAATATGAGCGCTATAGGGTTAAGTCTAGTAAATTACTCAATGCCAACCCATTTTACGAAAACATCAAGCACTCTACTTGATCTTTGCTTTACCAGTAATGATTCTCAACTGCTGTTATTTGAACAGCTTTCTGCGTCAATGTTCTCAAGACATGATTTACTCTTTCTGTCTTATGATTTCAACCCCATATTTAAAAAACAATCACAAATCTTAACATTCAGAGATTTTAAGAATATAGATTATCAGCACCTGGAAACTGAATTATCATCAATACCATGGGCCGATGTCTTCTATATGCCTACTGTGGATGAACAGCTTAGGTTTATACATTGTAATACAAATTGTTTATACGAAAAATATGTCTCAGTTAAATCTAAGAAAATTCGAAGCGATAAACCATGGTTTACAAATGACATTAGAGCACTAATCGAAGAGAGAAATTATGCATATGAAAGATGGAAACGATTTAAAACAACTGAGCTCCATAACACCTTCAAACTTTCTCGAAGAACAGTAAATTCAAAAATTAGAAAAATTTAAATCTGCTGTCTGTTCGAAAAAGAAATGGAGGGAAATTCGCAAAATGGGCATTGTTAATGATGACATGAAAGCTGAGAACACAATAGATGTCAATCAGTTAAATCTCGATTTTGCCAATATTTCAATGCCTGCAGCTGATATAAACTTTTACAATAATATTTCCACCAATGATATATCAAACCAACAACATTCGCTTTGCTTTAATTTTATACATTTCACTCAGGAAGATGTTTTGGAATCATTTCTCAGCATTAAATCGGATTCTATAGGACACGATGGGGTTCATCCTAAATTTATAAAACTGATTTTGACTTATATCTTACCGCATATAACACATATGTTTAATACTATAATCACAACATCTACTTATCCATCTATGTGGAAACACGCAAAGGTTATACCCATACCAAAAGCTGATAAGACATATAGACCAATTGCAATATTACCTTATATATCCAAAGTTTTTGAGCATTTAATTCATACTCAAATGAGTCATTATTTATATACAAATAGTTTGCTTACTGATAGACAATCGGGTTTTAGACCAAAACACAGCTGTATATCTGCTCTAATTGATGTTTCGGAGAAGCTACGGACCCAGATAGATGATAATATGATATCATTTCTAATATTACTCGATCACTCAAAAGCGTTTCACACTGTAGATCATTCTAGTCTCTGCCTGAAACTGAGAGGCTTATTTCATTTTTCAACTACAGCTGTAAAGTTAATTTACTCTTATCTTTGCGATAGAAGTCAGTCTGTATATAATGGATCGAATAACTCTAACAGCTGTTTAATGCCTAGAGGAGTGCCACAAGGATCGATACTTGGTCCACTATTGTATGCTATATATGCAAATGACCTGCCTTCACAAATTCATTTCTGTGGAATACAAATGTACGCAGATAATGTCCAGCTCTACATTAGTTGTAAACCATCGATTGTTACAGAATGCATTGGGAATATAAACGATGATCTCAACTATATTTATGAATGGGCATCAGCAAATGGTCTTTGCTTAAATGCTAAAAAATCTATTGGTATGATCATTGGTAAAGCAGAGACCTTACCGACAAATCTACCACCTATACTGATTAACAACACAAACATTGATCTAGCTGAAACTTCGAAAAACCTTGGCGTTATATTCAACAAAAAACTTGATTGGTCGGATCACATTAAATTTGTCTGCGGTAAAACTTTTGCTATGCTGAGGAATCTATGGATGTCACAATATTATACGCCCTTGCATATTCGGATGTTACTTGCTAAGACCTACTTATTACCAACACTAATGTATGGATGTGAGCTTTTCTCCAGTTGCGATTCATTAAGCAAACAAAGGCTTAATGTAACTTATAATAACATTGCTAGATACATATATGGCTGCAAAAGACACAGCAGCATCTCAGAATTCTCGAAACAAATTTATAATATATCATTCGAAAACTTACTAAAATGCCGAACATTGTTGTATTTACATAAAATAATTTATACAGGTCAACCTGAATACCTTTACAACAGAATAACTTTTTCGAGGTCAATGCGAGGTAAAAAAATTAACACTGTACGATATAAAAAGCAAATATCTGAACGCCATTTCTTCCTGAATTCTATTCGCGTTTGGAACCAACTACCCCCCAACATTCAAATTATTAGCAATGCAAGGCACTTCAAAGCAGCTATATTTCGCAACTTAGCGTAATTAAAATATTTTATAATAACTATTATACTTGTTTTACTTATAATTAAATAATTATGAAGTTATTGTTTTAAATATTTAAAATTGTATAGGTACTAATTTTATTTTATTTTGTTTAACAATATTCTATGTTTGCCTTAATCTACCCAATACTGTAATATAAGACATGCTCTTGTTGTATTGTATTTATCCTCAACAAATAAATAAATAAATAAATAAAGGCCCACTTCCGTGGGAGCTGGAGGGTTAAAATGTTCTAAAAAAAAATATTCACCGCCCAATTTTATGACACTATAGAATTTTAATCAGAGAACTGGTTAGTCATTAATTTTAATTTTTATGAACCAAACTTTTCTCGAAAAAAAATTTTATATCACATATGTACATACTTACCAAGAACTTTCAATTGGTGATATAGATTTGCATGCCCAAAGCAAAAACTGTCAATTTGTCGCATAGTGTAATCAATTTACTAGCTGCATTTTTTCCAATAAATTATTAAGCTATTTATTATATTTTTTTTAAGCAATAAACAAAGCTACTGGTGTACTTGGGTTCATTAAACGGTGTGCTAAAGAGTTTTCGGATCCGTATACGACAAAACAATTGTTTACTACCTTGGTAAGACCAATACTCGAATATGGGTCTGTAGTCTGGGATCCGCAATATCATGTACATTCGAACAAAACTGAATCAGTTCAGAAACAATTTTTGTTATTTTGGCTTCGTGGTTTGGGCTGGGATCCTAATAGGAGGTTGCCATTTTATGAAAATCGTCTGGCTCTAATTAAGCTTCCTACATTGAAAAGTCGCAGACATATGCTAAATGTTACTTTCCTGTTAAAACTGTTAAATGGTAGTCTTAAATCTGAATTTCTTATTATCAAAATAAATATAAATATTCCTTTGCAGAAATTACAACTTTCTAACTATCAAATATTATTGCACGAAGTTTGCAGAATTTGTGATGAGTTTGATATGCTGCATCAGCTTATTGATTTTAAGAAAAGTTTGGATATCGTGAGAAGAAATATTATATTAAAATTAAATGCAATAAATTAATTGAATTAAAAAAAATGATAAATGTTAATTTGTTAAATGTTTAATTATATATGTATATAAATGTACATATACGTTAAGTAGTCTGTAAGGATTATTCCATAGACTGAATAAATACAAAAAAAAATATTTTTTTATGTTTAACATTTTTTTTCTATCCGTTTTTTATTTATTCTAATTTGAATTAATTTCGATTAACAATTTGAAGCAAAATTTAAATAACCATCCCAAAAATAGGTTTTAATTTCCAAAGAAGTAATCGTAGCTACTACACATTAGTAGGTACTCATTATTTTCACTTTGAAAGTAATGTAGTATGCAAGGAGCTGGCATGTAGAACACATTATTACTAACGCCTTATTTTCACTTTAGAAGAAATGCAGTGGATAGGGGTAGGTCATTATTGGTAATGCAAAAATCAATCAGATGCTATTATGAAATTTTTCCTGAGGAATATAATATCTTCTTATATATTAAAAGAATTTATGAATAAACTTTGCATTCAAGATTTTTTTCAATATTTTTCTTCTCTCAAACCTCTATAACTAGAGTTCTAATTAACGTAGGCTATTGACATAGGTCTAAGAACACTCAGTGGATCAAGCTCCTTCTTTTGAGCTATTAACTACTTAAATTAGTTGGGTTTGAGGAAAGTTATGCGTGGAGAATCAACTTTGCTTTTACTGTACGTTGACTTCTCTTGACAAAATTTGGTATTACTGTACGTTGTCTTCTCTTGGGAAATTTTGGTATTACTGTACGTTAACTTCTCTTGGCATATTTTGGTATTACTGTACGTTAACTTCTCTTGCCAAATTTTGGTATTACTATACGTTAACTTCTCTTGGCATATATTGGCATTACTGTACGTTAACTTCTCTTGGCAAATTTTGGTATTATATTATAAAAATTAATATAATATAATATAATATAATGCTGCGGAGCAGCAAGGGTCCTCTAGTATATAAATTAACAATATTTATAAAAATAAAATTTTTTTGCTAACAAATAATTTGAGGAGAAAAATAATAATTTGTCTCACTGTTATGTTTCTTGATTCTTAGTTTTATTATTCTTGCATAAACATAACAGTTTGGCAGCTGTAAATTACACTGTACAACAAAATCAAATTTTTCCAAAATTTCAAGGTCCGGAATATAAATTTTGATAGAGGAGACAAAAAAAAAGACAAGTGTATCGGCGTTTTGAAAGTTTACATCTGAATTTCATTTGAGGGGGGTTAAAGTTTCCCACATTCTTAAGAGGGCAAAAAACACCATTAAAACAGGGATTTAAGGGGTTAAAATGTTATTTTTTTCATGCTAAATTATTGGGGTACTTTAAAATAAAATTCTTAATAAATGCGAAATTAACCTTAAGCTCTCTTTTGTTGTGTCTTATTTCTGACTCTCTGGTTGAATTTTCCGTTTTGGTGGATTCAGGGACTTATTGTAAAATTTCAAGGTGAATATTTTTGCTGAACATTTTAACCCATTAAATCCCTGTTTTAATGGTGTTTTTGCTCTTTTAAGAATGTGCCAGAGCTGGGAAACTTTAACCCCCCACTCAAATAAAATTCAGATGTAAACTTTTCAAAAAGCCGATAAACGTGTCTTTTTTTTTGTCTCCTCTATCAAAATTTATAGCCCGGACCTTGAAATTTTTTTTGTGTTGTACAGTGTTATTAGCTAATAGGAACATAGTGACATCAGAGCGCAGAAAATATTATTTTTGTGATGTTGCAATCTTTAGTTTGATCATTCTTGGCAGATTCAGCGAATTATTTTTGTCAGGTCTACGGGAAATAATTATTTATAAACTTTTCTTGGTCTTTGATATTTCAATTTCAAAATATCATCTTTATTTCATTTAATTTTATATATACATATTTACAGAGTTTGAGATATTATTCAATATAATACAACAAATGAGATCAGTAAATTCTTTATAATGTTTTTTATAGTGTATATTTGATATTTTAAAGAAAATTAGGGAAAACCTTTATCTGATTCTAAATCTAATTCTAAAACTATAAAATTTCAAACACTATTAGAAAAGCAGTATATATAAACGGTTTACTTTGTAAACAATTTTATACATATAGTTTTCAGTTTGGTGATTTTTACTAAATATTTATAATGAGAATTCTCTACATGCTCTTATCAGAGGGTAAGTAGAATGCGTGTTAGAGTGAAAATAGTTTTGGCTAGACCTATAAATGAATTCATAAATTTTTTCGAATCCACTTCTAATATGTTGAAGATCTGTAGAATACCTCCAACGCAGGTTATTAATTATTTTAAGAGATTTATTTTGGATTATTTGCAATTTTTTGATATGTGTTCTGGCGGCTTTGTACCATATAGGGCAAGCAAAAGTTAATGTAGGTCTTATTACAGTTTTGAAAATGAGATTTTTGTTTTTTAAGTTCAGGGACGAACGATAGTTTATTAATGGCCAAAGTGCCTTTAAAACGTTTGAACCTTTCTTGGCGGTTTCATCAATGTGTTTTTTGAACTTCAATTTTTTATCCAACTGGACACCAAGGTATTTAATATCGTTAACGATGGGAATTTCGACATTGTCTAATTTCAAATTCCGATTTGGTAATCGTTTTGGGGACTTGTTGAACGGAAAGATAATAGCTTGGGTTTTAGCGGGGTTAATTTTTATTTTCCATTTATGAAAATATTTGTAGCAACTTATTAACCCCTTTTCCATTTTCTTGAGTAGAGCTGAGGTGATTTTCCCTGAAGTTATCAGGGCTGTGTCATCTGCATAGTATGCTGTGCCTACATATGGAGGAGGAGAAAAGTCAGATGTGTATAAAGAGTAGAGCAATGGCGAAAGTACCGAACCTTGCGATAGGCCTGCGGTTGTAGTTGTCTGTGAAGAACACGATCCATTAACACTTACAATGTATTTTCTCTCATCAAGAAATTCTGTTATTATTTTGCATAAATATTTTGGCATGTTAGAATTCATTATTTTCTAGATAAGGCCATTGTGCCAGACAGTATCAAATGCCTTTTCGACATCTAAGAGCCCAGTAGAATGTTTCTTGCGCTTATTTTCCAATACGATATTAACAATTCTGTTAACTTGTTGAATGCAGCTGTGTTCTTTCTTGAACCCAAATTGTTCTTCAGCTATTAAATTGTTATCTGTTGCAAACTCACTAAGTCTGATGTGTATGATTTTCTCAAATAATTTGCCCAAGTTACTTAGAAGACTAATTGGCCTGAAACTGTTTGGGTCATTTTTAGGTTTCTTTGGCTTTGGGACCGCAACAATTTTGGCAGTTTTGAAGTGCTTTGGAAAATAGTTTAATTGAATACAGCTGTTAAATAAAACAATTAAAAGCTTTAAAGCCTTTTTCGGCAACTTTTTGAGTAATAAATTAGAAATTTTATCCAATCCTGGGGACTTAGAAGTTTTAAGGCTTTTAATTATTGCACTTATTTCATCCATTGAAGTGAAAATGGCTCCCTCGGAGCTATTGGTGTCCTGTTTAAAATGGTTCACTTTTCTATTTACAGTCTTGTCAATTGAATGTTTAAAATTTGAAGTTAGACTGTTTGCCATTAAAAAAGAATCAGCTAACAATTGAGCTTTCTCATTGTCTGCGCAGATATCCTGGTTGGCTGTTTTTAGAGTCGGAATGGTTTTGTTAAGTTTACCTTTAAGTTTGATAGCAACTTTGTCCACTTATCATTTCGTTCCATTTTAATTCTGTGGTCAATAATTGTACTTATAAGTTTAACACATTGCTTATAGAAATTTGAATCATTTTGGGTATACGCTCTTTTAATTTTTCGATGCAGAATGCGCCTTGTCTTTATTAGTTTTACTGTAGCCATTGTGAGTACATAATTATTGTCTGTACTGACCATGGGGGTAGAAATGTTGCGGCCTGCTATGATGACTTCAATAACTTCGAACTGAAATCTTAAACGGCTTTCAATATGGTTTTGAAAAAGCAACCAGTTTGACGATTTGTAATCGAAGTAACTCGTATCTATAAGATTTACAGATGATTGATGTAATGTACAAACCAATGGTGTGATCAGAAGGAAAATCGTAACCAAGAACATCTAAGGTCATGTTTATTGCTGATTTGGTAAGAATAATATCTATGACCGATGGATTTCTATTTTGTCGGTATGGTTGATACGTTGGTTCCACTGTGTGATGTATGAAAAAATTTTGACATTGCTGAAGATTGAAGAGGACGTTTCCAGCAGTGTTATTTGATGTACAATTCCATGATGTATGCTTTGCATTTAAATCTCCTAGTACGAAGAAAGTTTTATTGAATGAAGTTAGTTTCGTAATATCATTTCTGAAGGATGGGGAGTACTTCGGTGAATAAGCTGTTGTTATTATAACTGGCCGATTATTGATGGTTACTTCTATTGAAAGATTTTCAATTAACATCGTACTTAGAACATTTAGAAGTTTGTGATTTACATTTTTTCGAACAATTAGAGCCACGCCGCCACCTTGGGCTTTGATAGATTTGCGGCGTTTTTATGAAAAAATGAGTAAGAAAATTATAGTTGGTCTAGACCCTATACCCTATACCCTACTATACCATGCGTTTAGAGACCCTATCTCTCAGGCCCTACTAACTGGATACAAAAAAAAGGCATAAACCAAATTTGAGTGGGGTTTTTTTAAATTTTTTTGGCTGCAGATATGAAAAAGTTCATATCGGATGCTATATTTAATGGGGACTAGGCCCAAAAATGGACCGATCCTCACCATGTTTGGTGAGGTCTCTTGTATTTTGCAAAAATATATACAAACAAAATTTGAGAAGAATCAGTGCAATATTTTTGTTTTTTGATAGATTTAAGTGAAGATCGGGAGCAGCTCTATATGGGGCCTATGACTAAGAGTTGTCCCATAGGGATCATTTTTGGACTACTGCTTAATGGATGTAATAATCACATACAAACCCCTTTTTGACTAAGATTTATATGATAATATGGATCTTATGGCAATTTAAGTCGAATTCATAGGAGTCATTTGTATGGGGGCTAGGTCTGAACATGGACCGATTCTCACCAATTTCAATAGCGTTCATCCAATGACCGATCGAAGCTTATATACCAAATTTCATCAAAATATATTCATATTTGCGACCTGCAGCTTGATTACAAGCTTTACATGGACACACAGACGGACGGACGGACGGACGGACGGACATCGTTAAATCGAATCAGATAGTGATTCTGATTCGATCGGTATAATTAAAGATGGGTGTAGGTCAAATATTTTTGGTTGTTACAAACATCAGCAGAAAGTCATTATACCCAAACCACATAGTGGTATAGGGTACCCAAACCACATAGTGGTATAGGGTATAATTACACAGGGCAACACTAATTCTGCGGCATAGGGATTGTTAGTCAATTTTGCTACATATGCTGATGAAGACCTAAGTCTAAAATTTACTTTTTGTGGATTGAGTCTGGTTCTCGCGATAAACCGCTATTTAAAAAATGAGCATAACTCAAGAACGGTATGTCCGATTTGGTTAAATAACAAATATTAAAATCCACAGCTAAATTACCTACAAGTCATTTCTACACTATTTTTTAATTTGGGCAATAGTTTCGGCAATATTCATAAAGTTTTTCCGAAAAAAAATTTTTTTGATGTAAAATTTAAATATTTTTGTTTTAAAATTCATAAAAATCAAAAACAACAAAATTGCTCTTTTTTAATCTCAGGTTAAAAACATAGATATCTTGCAAATAAAACAAGCCATATCTAATTAAAAACGATTAACAAGTTTTGATTTAATTTACAATTTAGTGATGGTATCTCTTTTTGATAAAAATTTTTATATTAAATTTTGTTCAATATTACCCAAATTTACTGAATTACTGTAAGTATAAAAGTGTAAAACATATGACACAAATTTAGTATGGCTAAGCTTTGTTGTAGTAGTCAAACATTTTTTGGGGAATCATAAAGCACCAGACTATGCCGAATTGGTTGCTAAAATGCCTCAAAATTTTCGCATATTAGGAGTTAATATGAGCTTTAAATTGCATTTTTTGCATAGAAATTTACAGTGAGGAAGAAGGAGAATGGTTCCATCAGGAAATCAGGATAATGGAAGAAAGATACCAAGATCGATGGGATCGCCACATGCTGGCAGAATACTGTTGGACTTTAATAAGGGATTGTCCGGAACAAAAACATCACAAAAAAGTTTACAGAAAAAGTTTTTTGTATTTTTTTTTTAATTATTAGATGAACAGGATGTATCTTTTTTGTTTTTTTATCGTTATTATAAGGATATTAATAAAAATATTTTTTCAATACATATTGGTATAATAGTATTCAGCACATTAGTCTTATACAGAATTGAAGAAAGAAATCTAATACATTTAACAAGTTAAAACTTTAATTACAATTTTACATTAATCCAGTGAATTTGGGTAACATTGATTACCATTTTGACATATAGTGACATGATGATAACTTTTTCTGCAGTAATGTTTGTTCTTGATGGAAATCCAAAATACAAAATTTCATTAGAGATTTTTTATCAAAATGAGATACCATCACTTAATTGTAAATTAAATCAAAACTTGATAATCGTTTTTAATTAGATATGGCTTGTTTTATTTGAAAAGAGCAATTTTGATGGTTTTGATTTTTTATAAATTTTAAAACAACAAAAATATTTAAATTTTACATCAAAAATATGTTTTTTCGGAAAAACTTTATAAATATTGCCGAAACTATTGCCCCAATTAAAAAATAGTGTAGATATAACTTGGAGATAATTAAGCTGTGGATTTCCATATTTTTATTTATCCAAATCGGACAAACCGTTCTTGAGTTATTCTAAAATATGTGGTTAACCAGAGTCAATCCAAAAAAAGTAAATGCGTACTGTGTATGTCTAATACAAGTGTTTACAAAATCCATTAACAAAATAAATGACGCAGATTTTTTTAATTTTTTTTGTTCCGCAGTGTTATCTACAAAAATTTTAAATTAGAACATTTGAAATGTTTAGAAATGAAAAAATTTCTCTAAGTTAAATTTTGTGTTATTAGACGAAAAACTGCTCATATATGTATAAAGAGTTGCTAATATAATTATGAAAATTTGCAGATTTCAGCCCTCGAAATTCGAGTGCAAATTCTAGGAATTTTTTTTTTCATTTAATAAAGATCTTAAAGGTATGCTAATCAATTTTAGCCAATTAACAATTCAGCACTTTTTAAATATTATTTAATCGTTTATGTCCAAGGTTATTTTTCAGCTCAACACAATTATTATTTTGAATGAAGATAACAAACTATTTTTTTTTACAAAATATATTAACAAATTTAATAAGGCATTTTACAAAAAAAAAAAAATTAAAAATTGAAAAATCTGTAAATCTGTTGGACAGCTAAAAAGAAATACCTTTCAAATAATATACGTTTGGTCACAATCGGGATAAAAGTGTTTAACAAAACATCGGTCACAAGAAATCGCCTTACGTATTAATATTATGATAAATTTGTTATTAAAATCTATAAATTGCTGTTTATTATTTTTATTAGCTAGGTATTATTTAACAAAAGGTATTTTTGAGACTATTTTTCTTTCAAGTTGGCGATTTTTATACCCTATACCACTATGTGGTTTGGGTATAATGACTTTGTGCTGCTGTTTGTAACAACCAAAAATATTCGTCCTAGACCCATCTTTAATTATACCGATCGACTCAGAATCACTTTTTGAATCGAAATAGCAATGTCCGTCCGTCCGTCCGTCCGTCCGTCCGTCCGTCTGTGTGTCCATGTAAAGCTTGTAATCAATCTACAGGTCGCAAATATGAATATATTTTGATGAGATTTGGTATATAAGCTTCCATCGGCCATGGGATGAACGCTATTGAAATCGGTAAGAATCGGTTCATGTTTAGACCTACCCCCATACAAATGGCCCCTATGAAATCGACATAAATTGCCATAAGTTCCAAATTATCATATAATCTCAGTCAAATTGGGTTTTATGTGTTTATTACATCTATTAATCAGTAGTTCAAAAATACTCCCTATAGGAAAATTCTTAGTCATAGGCCCCATACAGAGCTGCTTCCCGATCTTCACTTAAATCTATTAAAAAACAAAAATATTGCACAGATTTTTCTCAAATTTGGTTTGTATATATTTTTTCAAAGTATAAGTGACTTTACCAAATATGGTCATGATCGATCCATTTTTCGACCTAGTCCCCATATAAATATAGTATCCGATATGAACTTTTTCATATCTGCACCGAAAAATATTAATAAAAATGCCACTCAAATTTGATTTATGCTTATTTGCTATATCCAATTAGTTGGATCGAAGAGATAGGGTATCTTAACCATGGTATAGGGTATCGTATAGTCGGGCTAGACCGACTATAATTTTCTTACTTGTTTGTATTTATGGTATTTCGGGACATAGCTAAAAAAGTGTTCTTATACCGGCCTAAGCTTATAGGACACATGGAGTATAATGCTACAACTACAACGACCACAATTACAATAATTACAGCAATCACGTACAAAATACAAAATTTTGAATAACAACAATAACTATTTTTAATAATATTTTTTTAATTTTTATACATTTTCATTGAAATCTCGGGACCTATTGAAACGATTTTAATAATTTTTAACAGCAATTTTCTCAGGATGTCGATTCGGGTGGTCCCAAAAAACCACCTTTAATGTAACAATAAGCAAGAAAATGCGATTGGCAAAGTTTCAGCTGAATCTGCTAATATTAACACTTGCCTTATTGATGTTAAAGTTACGAAAAACGGCAGGTTTTCACAAAAAAATCCAGTTATTTTTATACCCTATACCACTATGTGGTTTGGGTATAATGACTTTGTGCTGCTGTTTGTAACAACCAAAAATATTTGACCTACACCCATCTTTAATTATACCGATCGAATCAGAATCACTATCTGATTCGATTTAACGATGTCCGTCCGTCCGTCCGTCCGTCTGTGTGTCCATGTAAAACTTGTAATCAAACTGCAGGTCGCATTTATGAATATATTTTGATGAAATTTGGTATGTAAGCTTTTATCAGCCATGGGATGAACGCTGTTGAAATTGGTGAGAATCGGTCCATGTTCAGACCTAGCTCCCATACAAATGACCCCTATGAAATGAACATATATTGCCATAAGATCCAAATTATCATACAAATCTTAGTCAAATTGGGTTTGTATGTATATATTACATCCTTTAATCAGTAGTCCAAAACTGATCGCTATTGGACAACTCTTAGTCATAGGCCCCATATAGAGCTGCTTCCCGATCTTCACCTAAATCTAACAAAAAAAACAAAAATATTGCACTGATTCTTCTCAAATTTTGTTTGTTTATATATTTGCAAAATACAAGAGACTTTACCAAACATGGTCAGGATCGGTCCATTTTTGGGCCTAGTCCCCATATAGATATAGCATCCGATATGAACTTTTTCATATCTGCAGCCGAAAAATTAATAAAAATCCCACTCAAATTTGGTTCATGCTAATTTTCTATATCCAGTTAGTTGGGCCTGAGAGATAGGGTCTCTAAGCGCATGGTATAGGGTATCGTATAGTCGGTCTAGACCGACTATAATTTTCTTGCTTGTTATCAATAAAATCGAAACATTTATCATAGGAATTTTAGTCTTGTTTGATAGAAAATTTTATGCTTATTAATTTTGATTTTAATCATATTTTTGTTAAAACTAATAGATTTATTCGAAAGATAGGATCAAAAATTTTTCGCCATATACCCTAATGTCAATTCACTAAAAATGAGTAACCCAGTTGATCGTGGATTTAAACAGACGGGCAAAAGGCATAGGCGTTCATCGCTATATTGACTCCACTGGTTATAAGTATCAAGAATATGTATTTTATTTTTTCTATAATTATTGCAAATGGAATGACAAACTTATACATTCCCTCTGCACAATGGCGTTGTGGAGCGTAAAAAACAGTTCAAACTTTATCTTTCATCAAATCTTAATTTAGAGATTGCGCCTATTAAAATTTCGCTCAAATTTTGATGTTCTAAAAGAAAGAGAAAGGTGTTTTTTATAGGGTTGGCTCACATATTGTGTTTAATTAAGATAAATAATAAATTAATTGAATAATATGTATAGAGACTTTCACTGGTAAACGGAACTACTTTCTTTTTTTTATTGTAGATGCCTTCATTTTTGAATAATTGTGTTTATATGGTAGTTATTAACACTATACTGCACGTATTATGATCCTACTACAAATTTTATACCGTCCACACCACTGTGCAGAGGGTATATATAAGTGTGTCAATCCGTTTGAAACTCAACGAAATAAATTCCGAAGACCCCGTGAACTATATAGGTTCTTAATCCTTATAAAAGGAGACCTCGATCTAACGAGATCCGTCTGTCTGTTGAAAACATTCTCCTGTCCGCAATAGGTCTGCTTAGGCTCAAAATGTTCCTTAAAATCTGCAGCAGTTTTGTATTGCATTTGGAGCCTCTATGCCCAATAGGTTAGGAATGACGTACGAAAATGTAAAGATACTGCCATAACATTTCATATAAAAAACTAAAAACAGTGAAAAATTTTTTACATAATAGACACATGTGTGCGTATCGATATGTCTAAGCGATGCATTCATATTTTTGATTGCTTGTTGCTTTTGTTGTGTTCTATTGTTCATGTGGTCAACAACAAGCAAAACAAGTAAGAAAGTTATAGTCGATCAAAACCGACTATGCGATAGCCTATACAAAGCGTTTCGAGAATTGGTCTTGGGTCTAATTGATTTGAGAAGAGATCTATATGATAATTTGGATCTTATGGCAATATAAGTCCATCTTATTAGGGGTCATTTGTATGGGGACTAGGT